>PVHP010040689.1:0-15756 GCA_004024765.1 Zapus hudsonius | reverse complement strand
CTAGGCAGGCAGGAGCTCTACCACTGAGCCACACCCCAGCCCCTCACTGGGGGATTCTAGGCAGGAGCTCTACCAATGAGCCCTTTCTGAGTAAGAGATCACTTTTAACTTCCTTTGCACTATCAATGCATCAGTCTTTTAAAACATTTATTTTTTATTTGAGAGACAGGAGAGAGACTGAGAAAGAAAATGGATATACCAGGACCTCCTTCCACTGCAAACAACCCCCAGACACATGTACCACTGTGCGTTTGGCCTTACATGGATGCTGAGGAATTGAACCTGAGCAGTCAGGCTTTGCAAGCAAGCACCTTTAATAGCTGAGCTATCTCCCCAGTCCCCAAAGTCTATTTTTTAAAATTATTATCACACAGGATACTGGAGATCAAACTGCCTAACAGACTTTGTGAATTTGAAGCAATATAAAGTCCTCGTTCTCCCCTTCCCCTCCACCTCTGTTATCTTGGAAAAGTTTCTGAACTTCTCTAAGTCCTGGTTGCCTTTTTTTTTTTTTTTTCTTCTTATGGAACTAGAAGAAACCTAGTGGTCAAGTACATGATTCAGTGACCTGCCAGGAAGTGCCCATCCTCCCTCCATCCCGTGTAGGAAGCTGAGACGGAATGAATCAAATCTCCAGCCTGGAAGGCCATTTCATATCTGGTCGATCAATAAGAACTCCATTTTACCTGAGCCATGGAGAGCTGACATCGCTGGTAGCTACTGACAGCTGCGGCTGCCAGCAGTTGTGGCCTTGCTCAGCCCTCCTGCCTGTCACCCAGTGGTGATGGGAGACCCCCACAGGGGCCAGGGCGCACCATCCGACACCCTGCAGAGCTTCAGGGGATGGGGACCTCCCATTCAGGGGGGCAGCCACAATCTAATCAGGCTCCTGCTTGAACAAATTATCTCTTAAGTGGTAGCGTGAAGAGAGCTGTGCTAATCTATGGAATCATAAACCTTCCCCCAGTGTGACGCTGCCATTCACACAGATACTAATCTGTAGCCACACTGTCAGCTCCGGTTTTGACACCGACACTTTGAGTTGCCAACAGAAAATCGTATTTGACATTTAATTCCGATCATGCAGAGACTTTCATTGAAAGCGCTGTCACTTTACCTTTATTTGGGAGACAATATACTCATGTCTTTTCATAATTTCCTCCCCCCACTTGGAAAAGGGGGGGGTGATGTGAAGAGAAGAAAGGAAGAAAAAAATCAAACTTCAAATAAGGCGCTAGTTGAAGAGACACTCTGAGGCCCGTGTCTCTCCCTGGGCCTCTGCTTTTTGTTGGCTTCAATTTGCTGCCTGCTAGACAATCTTCTTCGTTTGTGCAGGTTTGGCATTCATTCTGGTTTGACAGGGTGGCGGGGGGGGGGGATCTTGATGGGGAAAGAGATCAGTGGGTACAACATTCCTTAAGGCCAGGGTGTTGTGGCACACACCTTTAATCCCAGCCCTAGAGAGGCAGAGGTAGGAGGATCAACGTGAGTTCAAGGCCAGCCTGAGACTACAGAGTGAATTCCAGGTTAGCCTGGTCTAGAGTGAGACCCTACCTCAAAACACCAAAGATTCAGTTAGGTAGGAGGATGAGGGGACCCACACATCATGGTGATGCGGCATAGTTATATAGTAACTGTTGCATTACAGTGATACAGTTGATAAGCTATCAATACATTTCAACATAGCTGAAAGATTTAAATGCCCTCACCACAAAGAGAAGATAAATATTAGAAGCAGTAGATATGCTAATAGGCCCTATTTGAGCATTCTGCGAATGTATGCTGAGGCGTTTAATCAACGCATGCCGATTGCATTCAATCAATGTAGACTGCTGGCATGCCATCTGTATGAAAGGATTATAGACTGACCACACACCACGTATCCTGTGCTGGATCCAAATAGCCCATAGCATCCCATCAATATACACAGTTGTTATCTGTCAAATGAAAAATAAAATTCATGATGGCACACATTGAGACAGGAGGATTTGTATGAATTCAGGTTTAGCCTGGGATACATGGTGAGTCTGAGGCCAGCCTAGGCTACTTACTGAGTTTAAGACAAGCCTAGACTACATTGTAATTTCCAGGCCAGCCTGGGCTACATGGTTAAGTTTGAGGCCACTCTGTACTACATAATGAATGAGCCTCAAGGCCAGCTTGGGCTATAGTATTAGAGACTTTGTCTCAAAAAAAAAAAAAAAGTAAATTTAGCTGGGCGTGGTGGCACACGCCTTTAATCCCAGCACTCGGGAGGCAGAGGTAAGAGGATCGCCGTGAGTTCAAGGCCACCCTGAGACTACAGAGTGAATTCCAGTTCAGCCTGGACCAGAGCGAGACCCTACCTCGAAAAACCAAAAAAAAAAAAAAAAAAAAGTAAATTTGATCACTAGGATCACTAGGCATTTGGGACCAGCCTGAGATACAGAGTAAATTCCAGGTCAGCTTGGGCTCCAGGGAACCCTGCTTCCAAAAACAAAAACAATTTTTTGTTTTTATAAAAAAGTAAAGTTAAGGAAAGGATTTCTTAAGTTAATAAAAAAATTAGCCTGTGGCCTCAATATGCCAGAAAGCATTTAAAAATTATATTCTTACTATAATTTAAATATAAATTATAAATAATAAACTTTCCTTGCTTCCAGAGGGACCTCTGGCATGTTGTAAAATTGCAATCAGGAAACAGACAGGGCTGGAAATGAAGAAAAACATCAGTTGTCACAGCGTTGAAATCTCACCTGCCACTGAAATGCCACCCTTTTTAAATTGAGTCCTGTAGGAAATAAAGAGCTGGAGAGAGAGAGAGAGAGAGAGAGAGAGAGAGAGAGAGAGAGAGAGAGAGAGAGAGAGAGAGAGAGAGAGAGAGAGAGAGAGAGAGGAGAGAGAGAGAAGAGACCAAAACCGGCCTTTCAATCCAGGGCTCCTCCAGCTCGAGAGTGTCTTAGAATCAGCCAGAGAGCTTGTTACAAGGCACATGTCCGACGTGTGCCACCCCCAGAGTTCAGCTGTGGAGGAAGGAAAGACAGATGGAGAGAGTGAAGAGGACCTGAGAGTGGAGAGGGAGGCGGTCTTATCTCTTTTCAGTTCCCAGAGCCCTGTAATCGCAGCATCTTCAGCTACTCAGAAGTGGGAGGCTGAGAGCCTGCAAACAGGCTCCATTTAGAGATGCTACTAGAAGGAATCCGAACACTTGAACTGGGCATATATCCCCATAGTAACCGAAACAGGAAAAGCCAGAGCTTCACCTGGGCTTTGTGAGGGAAGTATGTCTTTTGATTTCCCGAGGGTCAAGGTGACTCTCTTGGTCTGTCCCGGGCCTTCTAGCACTTTCAACCTTGCCAACTTGAGTTGTGATCGACAGACCACCATGGCTCGTGTGGGGGCTTCGTTCAACACTTCTTGTCTGGGGGTCTCCTTTGGAGGCTAGTTGTTATGGACAAATGAAGGAATAAGACATTGTTACCTACATGATCCTTACCGCAAAGGACTAGAGGATCTTAGTGAATGGGGCGGAATGAGGCATGGAACTCCGAAATCCTACTGTAGTAAGATGTGTTCTCACATGTGTTCTCACAGGACCAGGCGAAGTTGACAAATGTAATGACAAAAAGTCATTGGGTTCCTTATCAAACTCCAGACAGGAAATGGCAGGTAATGCTGGAGAGCCCCCAGGCTGATGGTGACGTCAGGCAGCTCTGCGGTAGAAAGGCAGGCTCAAGGTCTGAGCTGGGTTCATATGTATTTATTTGATAGACAGACAAAGTATGGGCATGTCTGGGCCTCTTTCAGTTGCAAACAAACTTCAGATGCATGCACCACTTTGTGCATCTGGTTTTACATGGATACTGGGGAATTGAACCAGGGCCATCAGGCTTTGCAAGCAGGTGCCTTTAACCACTTAATCATCTCTCCAGCCTTATTCTCTTTTTTAGGTTGTGTTGAGGATGAAACAGAGTCTATGTCTAGTCCTGAGCCACACTCCCAGCCTCTCACTAGGAGACTCTAAGCCAGCACTATATTACTGAGCCCCCTCCACCCCAGATTAGCCCCACATCTTAAAGGATCCACTTTCTCTCAGTTGTGTTACACCAGAGACCCAGCTTCCAACACCTGGCCCTTCGGAAGACATACTGGAACAGAGCTATTTCTTTAGAGAATGGGGGTAGGGAATGTGCACGTCTGTGCACAGGCGTCTGTGTGTTTGCATGGACCTCCTGCAGACAGATGCCTCCTCTTCCTGTTCTGGGAAGGCAGAGATGCTGCGCTTGTGACCGGCCTTGTTGAAGCTCCAGAAGATGTGTGAATTGTCCATTTCACACGCTCCTTTAATGCGGATGCCCTCTCAGCTGATAATGAAACGGGAAGACAGGAAGAGTATGTTTGCTACATTCTGGGGCAGCTGGCTGCTTCACAAACCTGTGAAAACTGTAGGCGCCAGGGAAGAGCCTCCTGGCCTGAAGCCGGATGGGTCTCTGTCCACAGGGTTGTCTGTTTATTTCATTTTTCACCATGTCAGGGCTAAATTACACTCAGTCTATTGCCACAGTCTTAACTGGCACAAGGGAGGTTGGCCCAAGGCTACTCCTAAAGTGCATGGTTACTTTGGTCAATCATAGTCTGAAAGTATTACATGAAAAAAAATCCAGAAATAAATAATTCATGTCATGATTATTATATTGAAGAGTATAGTAATATTGACTTTAATCATATGGAATTGATTTTCTTTTTTGTTTTTTTTGAGGTAGGGTCTCACTCTAGCTCAGACTGACCTGGAATTCACTATGTATTCTCAGGCTGGCTTGAACTCATGGCGATCCTCCTAGCTCTTGTTGGGATTAAAGGTGTGCACCACCACGCAAAGCCCTGGAATTGATTTTATACAACTTTCATTATAATATATTGTTACAAATGTTCTATTTTACTTGAACTATTATTTATTGCTGCATCCAATATACTAGTTAAACTTTTGCGTGGATTGTGCATAAAGGTAAAACTTTTCTGCTTATTGAGACAAAATATCTGAGAGAAGCAGTTTGAGAGAAGGCATCATTTTGGCTCACAGTTGGAGAGGAAACAGTCCATCATGGTGGGGAAGGCATGGCAGTGGCTTGTGGCCGCGTGCTCATATATCATCAGGCCAGGAAGTAGAGACAGGACAGGAAGTGAAGCTGGGCTCTGGAAACCTTAAGGCATGAGATGAGTCACTTCTTCGAGTGAGACACCACCTCCTACAGCTTCCACAACCTTCCCAAAGAGTGCCAACAGCTGGGGACCAAGTGTTCCCTCCCATGAGCCTGGGAGAGAACATGTCATACCCCCTACCATCACAATGGGATTCAGTACTCTCTGGGCCTCAGGCATCTACTGGGTGGTCTCAGAATGGACCTGAAGGACAATTTGGGTAAACAGAAAATTCCTGTTTCTGCAGTCGAATCCTTAAAGGTTTCCAGGCATTTCTTCTGTTTCTCGAGTCTTCTTCTAATTTCTCTTCCTCCTCCTCTTCTTCCTCCTCCCCCTCCTTTTCTTCCATTTCCCTTCCCCCTCCTTTGCCTTTCCCTCCCTCTCCCCTTCTCCCTCCTCCTTCTTTTTCTGGGTAAGACTCCTAGACATTCTCTTGTGATGTCAAAGTATACCTGTGTGGGATAAAGAAGATTTGTTTTAAATGGGTGCATAAAAGAATGGGATTCATGATGATATCGTCATGTATTTTGTACATCATGGATTTTGACCAATTCACCCCTCACATTTCCTTGTCATATTCCACCCTCTCCCTTTCTATTAGTCATTACCCACAGTCCTCTGTGTGCTTTATGTACAAATGTGCATAGATACACACACATATATGAATACATATACATATATATATGAATCTAGATGCCCCATATGAAAGAAAACAAGGTCTTTGTATTTTTCTGTGTATCCATTCATATCTATGTGCGTGCATGCGTGCGTGCGTGCGTGTGTGTGTGTGTGTGTGTGTGTGTGTGTGTGTGTGTGGAGGGTGCACCTCTGGTGTTGTCCTGGGGAATGTCATTTGAGGCAGGGTTTCTCATTGGCTGGTGTACACCAGTGAGGCTAGACCATTGAACCAGCAAGCTTCAGTAATCCTCCTATCTCCACCTCCCCAGTGCTGGAATTATAGATAAAAATACTACCATGTCTGGTGCTTGGTTCTCATGCTTGTTAGACAAACACTTTATGAACTGAGCTATCTTTCCAGCCTCTGTTTTTTTTTTTTTAATTCTTGAGGCTGGCGACTCACTTAGCATGAAGATCTCCAACTCTACCCATTTTCCTGCAAATAACACATTCATTTCTTCATTATGGTTAAATAAAATTGTGTTGAATTTCTATGTCACACTTAAGCCATTCATCTCTGGATGGTCATCAAGGCCGACTCTGCCTTGTCTGTTGTAACTGATGTGTAATAAATGTGGGTGTGTAGGTATCTCTGTGGTATGGTAACTTAGATTCAAAAGGGGTACTTCTATAGGCAGTCAGTAGGAGCATAAATTGACATGGCATTTTGGGAGGGAATCTGGCCATTTTCATCAGAAAGAAAGAAAGAAAGAAAGAAAGAAAGAAAGAAAGAAAGAAAGAAAGAAAGAAAGAAAGAAAGAAGAAAGAAAGAAAGAAAGAAAGAAAGAAAGAAAGAAAGAAAGAAAGAAAGAAAGAAAGAAAAGGAAAAAATAATCCAGGGGCTGGAGAGATTGCTCAGCAGTTAAGGCACTTGCCTCCAGTGCCTAAGGCCCCTGGTTCAATTCCCCAAGACCCACATAAGCCAGACCCACAAGGTGGTGGCCCTGGTGTTCTCTCTCTCTTTCTTTCTCTCTCTCTGTATCTTTCTGCTTGAAAAATGAATAAATAAAATATTAAAAAAATAATCCAGTAAGTCTATTTTGGGGGAATTCAACTTAAGTATATAACTAGAGACAGACAATGACCAATGTCTAAAAATGATTTCAAAATATGGATAACTCTTTAAATGTTCAAGGGTAATAAACTGTGGTGCATTCATTGAAAGGACAGGAGTCATTCATGCAATAATCATTCCATAGTGTGTTAGTGATGTAGGAAAATGCTTATGGTACAATGTGATCTTACAAAATGCAAAGCAAAAATGACTGAAAAAATACATCAGGTATCAAATAATAGTCAACCCCATAGTTGGTGGAGTGGTGCATGCCCGTTTTCCAAGTGCTTGGGAGACTGAGGCAGGTGAATTGTAAGTTTAAGGCCACCTTGAGCTACATATAGCCAGCCTCTGTCTGAAGCCAGAAAGTTCATTCTGGTTATGAGTCTATAGAAGTTTACTGATTTCTTCTGTACATTCTGCTGTATTTTGAAATCTTTGTATAACAAAAATGTCTAATGTATTTTGTATTGCTTTTATGTTGAATTTAATTATTTAAGGTAATGCATTCTTGTGAGACCAAAACCAAAAGGTACAAGAAGATGTAATGAAAATGGTTTTTTTTTGTCTCTCATTCATTTTTGTATTCATTCATCAATTTCCTATCTCTTTCCTGGAAGGGGTTCACTTTACTACCTACTACTGGCTTCATGGATATATTCTATACATAGTTAAACAAAACATCCTATACATAGATCTTCCTTTGCTTTTTCAAAATTGTTTTGTGTATGAATATGTGTTTGTGTTCGTGTGTATGTGTGTGTGTGTGTGTGTGTGTGTGTGTGTGTGTGTGTGACACAAGTAGAGGTCAGGGGACAACCTTGGGATGGTGTCTTCTCCTTCCATCTTGTTAGAGATAGCATCTCCTTTGCTGCTGTTGGCTGATGGCAAGGCTGTTCTCTTTGGCTCAACCAGCTTTGGGATTCTCCTGACTCCACCTCCCACCACACACCAGAGCTATAGGTGTTCTGGGATCACAGCCATGTGCACCACTTTGTGTCTGGCTTACTATGGGTATTGTAGATTTGGACTCCATCCAGCAGGTTTGAGGAAGTGCTTTTAATCACTGATCCATCTCCCCAACCCTCCACACTTCCTTTCTTGTATGTATAGTAATCTATACCCACACTGTTCCTTTGTCTCTTAACTCAGTAATATGTATCCGTAAGGAGGTCCTGTTGGTCCATAAAGAATCGCCTACAATTTATGAATTATTCCATTCTCTGGAGCTATTCTAATTTACTTAAATGAAGATTTAAGCTATTTTCAATCACTTTGGGGGGTAAACATAAACAAAAATAAAGGTGAATGAGTAGCTTTGAATGTATGTCATTTCAAAATGTTTGACTCTTGCAATCGGTGACAAGAGCTTACAGCTGTCAAAAGGGCCTGGAGAGGTAGTGTGTCTAGGAGGAAGGTCCTGCGTGTCTGTGGTTGGATTGCCAGATGCATTGTTGGTTTTCCCAAGGCTGGGTAGGACTGGAGAGGTAGGAAGAAAGGAAGCTTCTCCATGGCTGAGGTGTGTAAAATAAGCCCTAAGAGCCACATTCTTGAGGCTAATTTCTCAAGTAGCAGTTGATCCATTTCAGGAACCTGTCTTAACTTACATCCCAGGGACATTTCACTCAACACCCCTCCCATTGGTCTCCAGATATTACTTCATGCTTATCAGGGACTTACCGTTCTTTAAGGCTTTTGTGCAAACTTGACCTCATTTGACTTTTGTGGTTTTGCTCTGGAATACGGGAGGGCATTTAATAGCCTCATTTCAGGGTAATTAGCAGACACTCAGTTCTTCATCTGGCCTCCATCCCAGAATAGGTCATTGCCAGTTCTCTTGGGTTCCAGCCCTCACCCCCCCCTCCACTTCTTTCTCTGGAAAGAGATTGTTGATTGAACCTAGGGCCTCACATATGGTAGGCAAGCACTCAACCTAAACTCATTCCCAAGCCCCTCACTTGGGGATTCTAGGCAGGTGCTCTACCACTGAGCCACACCCCAGCCCCTCACTGGGGATTCTAGGCAGGAGCTCTACCACTGAGCCACACCCAAGTCCCTCACTGGGGATTCTAGGCAGGAGCTCTACCACTGAGCCACACTCCAGCCCCTCACTGGGGGATTCTGGGCAGGTGCTCTACCACTGAGCCACACCCCAGCCCCTCACTGGGGGATTCTAGGCAGGAGCTCTACCACTGAGCCACACCCCAGCCCCTCACTGGAGATTCTAGGCAGGAGCTCTACCACTGAGCCACACCCAAGTCCCTCAATGGGGGATTCTAGGCAGGAGCTCTACCACTGAGCCACACCCAAGCCCCTCACTGGGGGATTCTAGGCAGGAGCTCTACCACTGAGCCACACCCCAGCCCCTCACTGGGAGAGTCTAGGCAGGAGGTCTACCACTGAGCTACATCCACATCTCTTCTTTTGCTTTATTTTGAGATAAGGTAAGGTCTCACTAACTTGTCCAGGCTGGCCTTGAACTCTTTGTAGCCTGGTTAGGCCTTGAACTTGTGATTCTCCTGCCTTAGACTCTGGAAAGGCTGCGATCACAGCCCTGTGCTTCTTACATCTTTCTTCCTGACCATGGTATACATTACGACTTTCGCCTTCTCAACTTCTTTCTTCTGACAATCATTTATAGCAAGACAACTCATTTACTAACGCAGGGTGATATTTCCTCCACAGCTTCTCTTGGAGACTCCATCATGGTGTCACATTGCTTAAAACTAGACCTTCTAGGTTTGATTTCTTCATTGAGACTTTATGGCTCTGGTGGACTCTTTCCAACTAAAAATATTGCAGCTATTCTCATTGGCATTGAACTTCAGGGCCTCTGTCTCTAATTTATCTCCATGTTGGAGCAGACCCAGAGCTGTTTTCAGAGGAAAATCTTGGCTCGGCATGGGGCTGCTCGCTTAGACTCACCTCAAACTCATATCCTGGTTGGATTCCTTAATTTATAGATGAGGATGTCAAACATGCTGTGTGCTTTGCCGGCTGTTAAAGCAGAGAGATTAGCCCTTAATCAGCAGTATAGAGTGTCTGTCCTCTGGCTTCCTGGTGGAGGGCAAAACTCAATTCTTCACTGCCGATTTTTAAAAATTTTTCTTTTTATTCATTTATTTGTTGTTTGCATGTGTATATGAGTGTGCAGGTGTGTATATGTGGGCACACTGTGAGCAGGTGCATGTGCTTGTGGAGGACCAAGGTTGATGTTGGATCACCCTCCACTTTATTGATTGAGGCAGAGCCTCTCCCTTGAAGCCAGAGTTCACTCATTCAGTTTCTCTTGCATCTTGACCCAGGGATTCCCCTCCCTCCACCTCCTGAGTCCTGAGATCCCAAGCATATGCTGCCAATGCTCCCTGACATGGGTGCTACAGATCTGAACTCTGGTCCTCATGCTTGCGAAGCAAGTGCTTTATCCACAGAGCCATCTTCCCCACTTTTTCTTTTTGGTGAGATAAGTTATATAGCCCAGGCTGGCTTGGTACTGTGGACATAGCTAAGGCTAGCCTCAAACTCACAATGTTTATGTCCCAGACTCCCAAGTGATGGTATCATCATACCTGGATTGATGCTTAATTTTTTTGATGAGTGTGTGTGTTGTGTGTGTGTGTGTTTGTGAGTACAATTGTGTGCGTGACACAGTGTGCATTTAGAGTTCAGAGGACAAACTCAGATGTCAGTCCTTGCCTTCCACCTTGTCTGGGGCAGAACCTCTTGTTTTTGACCATGACAGGTAGCCTAGATGGCCTGGGAGCTTCAGTTGATTCTCCTGTCTCTACCTGGCTGTAGGTGCACGCTACTGTGTCCAGCTTCACAATGGGTTTTGGAGATCCAAACTCAGGAGCTAGTGCTGGTTCAGAAAGCCCTCTTACCCAGTGAGCCCTCTCACCAGCCCACCCAACACCCACCTCTTTTTTGAGACACAGTCTCTCATAGGCTCTCCAGTTAGGCTAGACTAGCTAGCCAGAAGCCTCAGAGATCCTTCTAATTCCAACTCTCCAGTCCTAGGATTATAGGAACAAGCCACTAATATATATAATCAATCAAGGAGAGAGAGATAGGGAGGGAATGGGTATACTTGGGCCTCTTACCACTACAAATAAACTCCAGGTGCAAGCACCACTTTGTGCATCTGGCTTTATGTGGGTAGTGGGGAGTCAAACCTGGAGAATCAAACTAGTGACATCAGGCTTTACAAGCAAGTGCCTTTCACTGCCAAGCCATCTCTCTAGTCCCATGCCCTGCATTTTTTTTTTACAAGACTTCTGGTGATCACACTCCAACCCTCATGCTTGCATGAGGCAAGTTTACTGAGTGGTTGTCCCAGACTCTAGAACGGTATTTGGAGGACTTGAGTAGCACAATGCAAAACATCTATGGAACAGTTAGTGAGGATCAAGAAGTCAGAATTCTTAATGCCCAGCTTAGTTGAGATAAGAGGTTATGCCTCTCTCTGGTTAGGAAGAGGCAATGAGAAACAGAGAGAGCTTTAGGGCATGAGGGACCGAGGGTGATATGTCCCAGCTATCCCTGCTTCCCTATAGTGCAGGGACAGAATATAGACAGATTGAGAACACTCCTCCTCCTCCTCCTCCTCCTCCTCCTCCTCGATGCTACTTGGTGCTTGGCCAATAGAGTGCCTCCTTGTTGGGACCTCAAAGCAAGCAGCTGAGCAGCAAGGGGAGTGGCTCCCAGCACTAGGAGAGGCTGCTCACACTGCCACTGCTGTTTGAGTACAGACTCACTGGCAGGCAGCTGCAATTTGCAGATGACAGATGGCCGGACCTGGTGTGGCCCAGATTTTACCGGGGTGCCTTTAATGAGCTGACAGCTGTTCCTATCATCTCCTCACTGTCCCTACACCATTTCTTCTTCCCACCCTGCCATTTCTGCGACAGTCTGCTCTGCAGCATCCGTCCTCTGTCTGTTGGGTGCAGAAAGGACCAGAAGCAGCTAGCTAGAATGTCTGGTATAATGTCACCTGTTCACATCATGACCCAGCAAGATATTGGACAACATACAGAGCTTGTTGAGTGGTCAGATGTCCATGTGAAATACACAGCATAGAAACAGCCCTTGGGCAACACATTTATTAAACAAGGCACAGTCAGATGCTATCATTTACTGTTTAGGGGAAGACCCAGGTTTGGGCTGTAAAAATGCTAGGCTCATAAAGACCTGGGTTGTAACCTGGATTCTGCTAGGAGCTGAATGATACCAGATAAGTCACTCATCTGCAATGAGCCATAGTTTCTTGATAAAGTGGAGGAATTTGAGGAGGTAACAATGATCAACATTATCACAACTCTCACTATGACATTTTATTATCTTTATTCTGTGCCAGGACAATGTGCTTGGTATTTCCCATGATGGAAGAATATCAACTTTCTCAGTTAGTTACTTTTCTCATCATTGTTCCCAAATATTGGATCAGAAGCTACTTAAGGAAGCAAAGGTTTATTTCAGCTTATAGTCCATGGTAAGGAAAGCACCAAGGCAGGAGCTGGAAGTGGCTGGTCATATTCAGTCCACAATCAGAAAGCAGAGAGAGATGAGGCTTGTGTTCAGCAAGCCTTCTCATTTTTATTTAGTCCAGGACACCCAGCCCAGTGGAATGGTACTGTCTGCTTTTAGGGTCTTTCCATCTCAAATCACCTAGAAAATCTCGCAGACATATTCAGACATTTATTTACACGGTGATTCTAAATACCATCAAGTTAACACTCAGTTGCAGATTGTCCCCTCCCCATGAAGTGTTACATGGAGCCCAAATTAAGAACAGAACTTCTCTGAGCTGGGAAGATGGCTCTGTAGATAAAGCCTAACCATGCAGATGTGAATATATGAGTTTGCACCTGCAGAACTCATGTAAAGCCTGATGTTATAGTAAGTGCCTTTGATTTCAGCACACCTAAAGTATGAAGGAAGCTGGAGACAGAAGAATCACCCAGAAGCTTGCAGGTGAGCTAGCCTGGCCAATGTAGCAGTCACCAACCAGACACCCTGGCTTGAGCATGGTGGAAGGTGAGAAACAATGTCACATTTATGCCTTGGAGAGTGGATACACTCATGTGCATGAACACACACACACACACACACACACACACATACACACACACATCACACACATAGAGACAGATACAACAGAACTTCTCTGAAGCAGAAACAGAAGATAGGACCTCTTCCCATTCCAACCACTGAGTGTCTCCTCCCAACCCAAAGTGTCTCCTCCATGGTGACATCAAAAAGACCAGTGGTAGGAAGTATATTCATTTTCCATTTGCTATAAATACTATCACAGATCCAGTGATTTAAACTTATTTGCTGACAGGGGAGAATTCGTTGTCTTGCTTTCCCTAACCTCTGGAGTTTGCTTCCATATGATGGCTTTGTGATCCCTTCCCCATGTCAACTCCAACCTCTTGCTCTAAGTCTCGGGTCTTCTCTAGTCCAATCAGCCCCACCTGTCCTGTCTCTGTCTTTTGAGGATTTCTGTGATCACGTTGGGACCTACCCAGATAATCTAATACAAGTCTCCAAACCTTAATCACTGCTAATGTCTCTTTAGCCACACAGAATTAGGGCCATGTGTTCTAGGCATTAGAAAGAAGAGGACCTAGAGACCTATCCTTTAATCCGTCATGGTAAGTATCTAGTTATAGACTCTCCCCACTTCGTCAGTCCTTCTGTGTACTCAGAGCTGAGTCTCACCAATAGTGCATTGCTTAGGTACTTCTTATTTTCTTCTTTTAATAAATGTGTGTGTATGCTTATGTGTGTATGTGGGGAGGGTGTCATGTATGTGTGGGAAGGCCAGAAGATACCCTCGGTGTTATCTTCAGTAACACCATCCACTTTTCCTGAGAGAGGCTCTCTCATTGGCCAGGAATTCACCAGCCAAGTTGGCTAGACTGGCTAGCCACTGAGATCCAGAGACCCTTTTGTCTCTGCTGAACCAGTGCTGGGATTACTAGTGTGCACCACCATGCCCCAGTATGCTTGTTTCTACGGGTTCTGAGGATTGAATTCAGTCTTTCATGCTTGACTCATGGAGCTGTCTCTTCAGCTCTTGATTGATTCTATAAAAATATTATTTTTCCCAATCTTCTTATTGCATTATTGCAGTTACCCCAATGATACCGATGAGTAGGTTGGGCAGGGTTAACTTCCTGAACCTTAGCTCAGCAAGGCATGAACCTGCTTTCATGATTAGGAGCCCCAGTGCTCCTCTGTCAACCCATGCTAAGGGTGACTTTGTTCATTGCACCAATGTCAATATCAATTATTTCCCCTTCATGATTAGCTACACTCAAGCTGGGTCGAAACGATATCAAAACAGCCAGTCAATGCCATCAATTTACTCAGTCTGTCAATTTAGTAGAAAATAAAAAATCAATTAAATTAGTGGCTCAAGTGAATTCACAGGTCACCTCACAGATTGGAGTGACTCTGAAAAGATTCTGTAGGTGCCATAGAGACAAGTCCCCCCATCTGAAAATGCCTGGTTATCCTAATGGACCACTCTGTACTCAGGGTGATGAAAACAAAATGGGTTTTTTCTTCTTCTTCCGAATTTTCAGGGATTATAGCTATTTTAAGCAATTTCACTATAATAGTTGTGCTTTGTTGTTTCAACATCCAGGGGCAATGAGGTAGCTTAGGAAATGAAACAGGCAACTAAATAAGAAATCTGAAGATTCATAACAACAACAATCACACCTTCTAAAATGTGCTCAGACCCAATTTAAACATTTACACTTGTTAGGTTATTTAACTCTTTCCATAAGTCTACGTGGTAGAAACTCTTATTACCCAAATTTTATGAGGAATATGCTAGGGACAGAGCTGAGATTCAAATCTTCAAATCTATCTATCTATCTATATATATATATATATATATATACCAATCTATATCTATATCTATATCTATATCTATATCTATATCTATATCTATATCATCTATGTATGTATGTATGTATGTATGTATGTATGTATACACACACACATATTACCAAGGATGACCTTAAATTTCTGATCCCCTCTTTACCTCTCAAGTGCTGGGATTGTAGGTGTGTTCCACCACACCTGGTTTGTTCAGTGCTGCCTACAGAACCTCTGGCTTTCTGTATGCTAGGCAGGTACTCTACCACCTGAGCTACATTCCAAACCCCAAATTTAAGTCTCTTAACACCCAGTTGTTTTTTAAAAAATCTAGATCATAAATTCTCAACCTTCTTTGCATATAGATTTACTTCAGATCCTGTGTGTTACTTTTCTCCTCGTTGTGAACAAATACCCGAAAGAAACATGACAAGGAATTCTTTGCTTTGGCTCCTGGCTTCAGCAATGTATATTGATGCCTGCTTGGCCTTGTGCACTTGGGTTGAAAATCACCATGGCTGGAGTGTGTGGCAGAGGCTGCTTTTCACTTCTTGGTGGACAGGAAGTAGATACAGGGAAACAGGAAGAGGCTTGGGAAAGATATAGCCTCCAAGAACAAGCCCCCAGTGACATTCTTCCTCCAGTCTAGCCCCACCTCCCACTTTTTACCACCTCCCAGTAATGCCATCCTGTTATGAATCCACTAAGGGATTGACTCATTGATTAGGTCAAAATCTTCATGATTTTGCTGTGGTATAATGGTCTCATCCAGAGGTGTGCTTCATCAATCTCCTAGGACTCCCTCAATCCAATGAAGTTGACAGTTTAGATTAACCATCATAGTCTGGAAACATGAAAGGTTATGTACAAAAGGTCACTCATCTCAGGCCTTTCCTACGAGCAAAGATCTAGAAACAATCCAGATGGAGCTCTGTCATATCTCCATGAAAGAAGCT
>PVHP010040688.1:0-15818 GCA_004024765.1 Zapus hudsonius | reverse complement strand
TATCAGGAGCCTCCCTGACCAATAACTTACTGGAAAGTATCCAGGGAGCACTGAAATTTTCTTGAAATAACCTGTGGCTTCTGGGCACAGCATTATCCATTCCCATAGGGTACTTCTGTCCAAACTCTACCTTTTTCAACATATATATTATTTAGCTAGTGAAGAAATAGGTTTCCATATGGCTTACTCATAAGATACTTAATTCTGATTAACCCCCCTCCTATATCCCCCTCTCCTCCATCCCTTCCTCTGACCCCACTTAGGCCATTCCATCCTCAGTTCTCTGCCCCACTGTTGACGAATCTACTATATCATTCTCTTAACCCTCCCTTCCCCTTTCCTCTCCTCCCTCCCTCATGGCCCCATTCTAGCTTTATGGCCTCTACTACTGACTCTTACTCCTTTTTCAAAGTAGGGTTTCACTGTTGACCAGGCTGACCTGGAACTCACTCTATAGTTAGTCTCTGGCTGGCCTTGAACTTTCAGTGATCCTCCTACCTCTGCCTCCCAAGTGCTGGGATTAAAGGTGTGTGCACCACCATGGCCAGCATTTCATGTTAAATATTTTATAATCCAAGTCTTGCTGTTTAGAACCTGTAGGGTATTTATATTTTCTAAATTGTTGCCCTGCAGAAGGGGTGACTTGTTTTATAAGGCCGGACTCACTCTCATTTTTTTGAATATTTTATTATTTATTTGTAAGCAGATAGAGGGAGAGGGAGGGGGAAGGAGGGAGGCGGGGGGAAAGGAGAGAGAAAGTATGGGTGTGCCAGGGCCTTTTGCTACTGCAGACAAACTCCATATGCATGTGCCACTTTGTGCATCTGGCTTTACATGGGTACTGGGGATTTGAACTTGGGCTATGAGGCTTTGCAAGGAAGCACCTTTAGCCACTGATCTGTTTCTCCAGCCCCTTTATTTATAAATATAGCAAATTGCCAACTTGTCTTTGGACCTCCGAATTTTGTTTCTGTAATGCCTCATGTGATCATTAACATAGTCATAAGTGTTGTGTTAGAACATTTGCATGTTTAAGTCCTCTAACCTTTATTACTACAGGTAGGCTATGCCTCAGTCAAAGGCTACTGAATAGCGTCCCGTGAGTTGACCAGGCTCGCCCAGTCTGGATTCAAAGTTGCATGTAGAGCTATGGTCTGCCAGCCAGGTGTCTGCACTGCCTTCTCCCAGCCTACTCTCCTGCTTCCACCTGTGGAACTTTTGTTTTTTTGAGGTAGGGTCTCACTCTAGCCCAGGCTGACCTGGAATTCACTGAGTAGTCTCAGGGTGGCCTTGAACTCATGGTGATCCTCCTACCTCTGCCTCCCGAGTGCTGGGATTCAAGGCGTGCGCCACCATGCCTGGCAGGTCACCTGTGGAACTTTGATGCACGCTCTAGCCAGAAAGCACCATGCTGAAAACACCTTGTTCTGTTGATGGTTTATCAAAGAGTTTGCTGCTTTTCAGTGTCCTTGTGAGGCCCATGGATGAGCTGTTTTTATTTTAGCTGTGAAGATGATAAGGCCAGGAAAGTTCTCTGGCCAGCTTTTAAAAATTCGTAAGGGACCCCTCCCCTCCTCCTTCCCCTCCCCCCACAGGTGTTTGCTGCCTGCATTTATAGTCCTCTATAGAAAAGACGAACTTTCTCAGAAGACTTGGAGGCTCTAGTCATTTGTGGAGAATAGGCTATTCCCAGCCCTGGCCAGTCAGCTGCTCCGGTGCCCCCCTCCCCAACTTGTTAATGTTTCTTCAAGGGGTTGAGTGAAAGAAACCAGGGTCCACAGTGCCGTCTGTGACCTCGGGCTCGGCCACCAGCATCTAGTTTGTGTGGAGATAGGATGAACAACACACCAAATTAAAAGCTCAGCTGTGGTTTTTAGACATTTAATCTGATGACTCTCAGTGGTTGAACTTTTCAGGCAGCAGAAGGTTATGAACTGTTTTGTACCACCAGGGACAGTGGAAATTCTGTCATGGCTCAGGGAGAACTGAAGTGTTATTGAAAGTAGCATTGCCATTTCTAGTTCATTGATGCAAACATTTTAATGTGCTTCTTCAAAGCTAAACTCTTGAGTTTTTCCATGTTTTAGATTAAATAGGATTGCGAATCAGGTGGCCATTCAGCGGAAGAAGCAGTTTGTGGAGCGAGCTCACAGCTACTGGTTACTTAAAAGGCTGTCTAGGAATGGTGCTCCCCTGCTGCGGCGGCTCCAGTCCAGCCTGCAGTCCCAGAGAAACACGCAGCAGGTATGTGTACCCACCCTTGTCTGCCTTTCAGTGTCTCTTGCTCCTAACACACTGACCAGACAGTTCCCTAGGAGAGGGCACTTGGTGGTTCAGGCTGGACATGGTGCTGACCCCTGGGTCCTAGCAGCTAAGCTCTGGGTTCTGAAGGGACTCGTGTATCCTCATGGCTTGAAGTGACTTCATAGATCCGTCAGTCGCACACACTGGAGTCTCTGCTCTGTGCCCTGGGGCAGAAGGGATTTCCCAGGGAAGCTCCTATGCTGGCCACCTGGATATTTAGGACAGGAAGTAGGAAGAAGGCCTGGTGAGAGCCTGAAGCTGACAGGTCTGTGTGCTAAGCCTTTCTAGCATTATATAAGGAGTGATTTATTTAAGGGCCTTGCTTTAAAGATTGTTTAGCATTGGGCACTGCAAGGAGGGAAGGAGTTGAGGGGGCAAAAGGGAACAAAAAATGCCTTTTTGGGGGGGTGGGGAGGGAAACAGGGTCTCATATATCCTAGGCTGGTCTAGAACTTGCTGTTTAGCTAAGGATGACTTTGAAATTCTTTTTTTGTTTTTTTGAGGTTGAGTGTCACTGTAGCCCAGGCTGGCCTGGAACTCAGGGCAGTGTTCCTCTCTCGGCCTCCCAAGTGCTGGGATTAAAGGCATGAACCACCACATCGGCTTTCTGGTCTTTTTTTTTAAGGGCAAATCCAAACGAGCCATAAATTTGGGTTTATGAAGCCACCTGTTGCTATAAGGCCTGGAGAGGATATTCCTAGAGATGACAGAAGTGTCTGTGAATGATCCTTTTGCACATGGTCCTGAAGTGTGTGTCTGGTGGCCAGTCTTGGAGGACCAGCGGCTGCTGCCCTTTTGGCCCCAGTCTCAAGCATGAGGTAGAGTCAGTAGCTCTGCTGCAGAACGCTGACTGGCTTTAATAGAAGTGTGAGTCTGCAGAGTCCTCGTGGTTAGCGTGTGGCCCATAAGTACTGCTGTGGAGTGAGCATAGGGTTCACAGCCTGCCTTGCGCATGAATGAGCAGCAGTGTTGCTGGGACCCTACCATACGGAATAGACGGCTCCTCCCGAAGTGGAGAGGGGTTGCTCTCCTGGGATCTAGTGCTTGCTGGGCTGTAAGTAGATCTGGGTGGTGGAGTCCTTAGATACTGACAGGCTCTGTGAGTAATAACTGCCAGCCATCATGGGTGTTTGTTGACTGTGGTAAGTCTAGGGCCTTCTGTGGCTCAGCTCTTCTCTGCTGCATTCCCCCCCCCCCCCCCCAGGTAGGGTCTCGCTCTAGCCCAGGCAGACCTGGAATTCACTCTGTAGTCTCAGGCTGGCCTCAAACTCACAGCAATCCTCCTACCTCTGATTCCCGAGTGCTGGAATTAAAGGCGTGCACCACCACGCCCGGCTATTCTCTGCTGCATTCTGCGGGCACTGGCAGTGAGCCAGCTTCTTCTGAGGAGTAGCCACGTGCATTGCTAGGCTCTGAAGACGCCGACACAGTAGAGCATTAGACTGCTTTGGTTCCAAGTAAACCTACGTCTCCCCCCACCATGTACGAGGCACTGCTGTTGTCTCTAGTGCTGCCCTGCGGGGGCATGGACCATGGACCATAGGAGAGGGCCTTCGGACCTTGCCACAGTTTGTGGTAAGACTGGGCACTGGTAAGGTCATACCTGCCTTCTGGAATAGCCTCCTGGTGCTGTGCTTGTCTAGCCCTGTCCTGCCAGAAGCAGGTCTACAAGGAAGACCATTTGCCTCAGATAGATACCTCTGGAGGTAGTTACGTCTGACCTTATGGCCAAGTATGTTGGTGTTGTCAGGGAAGGGAAGGAGCAGACAGAGGCCTGGAATTCAGAAGTGATGTTGTGAGCTCTGCAGCCTTCTGGGTTGGGGGATCCTGGGAGGAGACTTGGCATTGCTCATAGGGTAGTAGAAGGCTCTGCCCATGGCCCCATGTGCCTGCTCTGTTGGCCCAGACAGGATATGAGAGTGCAAGCTGCAAACTGGCTCCCACATTGTCCTAATACAGGCTGGTTTTCTGGGCCTGTTTGAAACAGTGGTGATGTGCAGGAACCATTTTAATTTTATTGGGAGTGGAGGGAGAATGGGCATGCCAGGGCCTCCTGCCACTGCAAATAAGCTTCATCCAGATACATGCTCCACTTTGGGCATCTGGCTTATGTGGGTACTTAGGAGTGGAACCTGGTTTGATAGGCTTTGCAGGCAAGCGCCTTTAACCACTGAGTGTCTCCCCAACCCTGAAACTAGAAATACATGCTAGATTTTGATTTCCCTGTGGTTTTAGTTGTCTGCACTCAGCTAGGCCTTGGGCGAGGACAGTCAGGATCCTGACCGTCTTTGGGGGGATGGTAGACAGAGTGGGATGAGCTGCTCTGATAGGTGAGAGTACTCAGGTCACCGGTGTGCTGCACCTGGGCCAGCCAGAGCCAGAGTCAGGGTCAGAGAGGTTTCCGCCTGGCTGTGTGCTGGGTCCCCACAGACCCTGGTCTGGCAGAAAAGCAGGTACTGACTGGTAGGCCTTATACCATCTGCTGAGGCGGTGTTGTGGTTATGGAAGGAGCTGGGTGGTTGCTTTCCCATAGTTTTTCTGCTGAGTGCTCTCAGGCCAGTCTCCATTTGTCCTGTTCCTCTTTCTTGGTTTCCTGTTACTCTCTGGGGGGCCTCTGCCATTCCTGCCCTCTCGAAGTCTGCTGGGCCTGGTTGTCCTTGGGGTCATGGTTGTGTCAGATGGGAACCCTTTCTGCAGAGCTGGCCTTTGCTTCACATCTCCACTTACTGTCACCCAGTATGGGAAGAGACCCTGGTCTATGCTCAGCTGGTCCTTGTGAGGTGGGTTCTGGTCATCTGGGGTGCTTTGCGTCTTGGCAGTGGGCTTCCCCTTCTCAGAAAGCACTTCATATCAGTCAGTCCTGCTGGGGAGGCTTCAAGAATCCACTTCTACGTATGAAAGTGAACTCTTCAGAGTGGCTCAAGGGAGGCTGGGATTTTTAGATGAGGATGTGTGTATGCAGGGTCCTTCTGCTTTCTGTCTTCATAAACTTGTGGCATTTAGGAGCACAGGTCACTGTGCTTGATCATCACCTTAATCTTTTTAAAGTGAAGGGGCTGGGAGATGGCTCAATGTATAAAGCACGCATGCAAGTGTGAGTCCCTGAGTTTGGATCCTCAGAACTCATGTGCAGCTGGATGCTGGAGCAGCTGCCTAACCTCGGCTCGCCTGATGCGGGAAGGGAGGTGGAGATAGGACAATTCTCCAGAAGCTCGAGGACCAGCTGAGTTAGTGAACACAGTGGTGAAGAAGACTGCCTCTAATGAGGTGTAAGTTGAGGACCTGCACCCGAGGCTGCCCTGTGATCATATATGTACCATGGCATGTGTGTGCCTGTTCGCACACCTGAACACTCATGCATCGTGCACACACAAACACAAACCCTGAAACACCACCACCACCACCCCAGGCTGTGAGCAAGCCATTACATGCTTGCCTGCAAATGTTCAAGCAGAGCCTGCTGAGAACAGAGTTCTTGGCTTCCCAGGGGTTACCAGGAAGTGTCCCTGGGTTAGACAGGATGTTTTTCATATGCGCTTGGGTATCTTGGTCCCCAGATTTACCTTTCAATGGATGATGATGTTAACCCTGATTAAATGCTTGAGAATTTTCAGCAATACTAAGATATACCTGCAGTCCGCGCTGCTGTGGGTGCTGTCGTGCAGGTAGAGGCAGCTGTACCCCAACCCTCCAGTGCTGTCTTTGCAGCTTAGTCACTGACTCTGCCCTCAGGGTCTCCATCCCTAACCAGTGATGGCTGTGTGGATTGTGGAGTCTCAGTGCTGGGACCTCTGGGCGGGCAGGATGGGCTTCTGGAGTTGACTAACGGGAAGTTTCACGTCGTCTTCTCAGAGAGAAAATGATGAAGAGATGAAAGCTGCCAAAGAGAAGCTCAAGTACTGGCAGCGGCTGCGCCACGACCTGGAGCGCGCACGCCTGCTGATCGAGCTGCTGCGCAAGCGGGAGAAACTCAAGCGGGAGCAGGTGAGGCCCCAGCTCGGCCCCAGGGCTGTCTCTCCTGGGGCCATCCGGGACTTGCTGTTGGCCTCCGTGGTGTGGCCGCAGTGCTCGGAGCAGCCCTTGCACGCCTGTTGGTCCTGCGCTGTGTGCCCACCTCCCAGCATGCCCCACCCTGTAGACAGACGGTGCCTCTTGGGGTGCAGGGGTCTTAATGGAGGGCAGTGCTGATCTCTGCCTGGGAAGAAGTGCATGGTCCCTGTGCAGAGAGGGCATGGCCTGCCTGTGGTCTGCTCTGGTGGCTGGGCAATGTGTGAGGTACCATGGTCCCCAGAGAGAGGCATGCCCACGGTCCTCTGGAAACAGACAGTGTGCTGTTGCTGCCAGGTGAAGGTGGAGCAGATGGCCATGGAGCTGCGGCTGACCCCGCTGACTGTGCTGCTTCGATCGGTCTTGGAGCAGCTGCAAGAGAAGGATCCCGCAAAGATCTTCGCCCAGCCCGTGAGCCTGAAGGAGGTGCGTGCTGTCACGGTTCCCGCTTCTGTCTCATGTGTCCCTCTGGATTGCACTGCTGTTTGACTAGTGGGCAAGTAGCTCAGGAGAGCAGGCTACTTGTGTTCTTAATTCTATTAGATATTGTAATCATAAAACACTTTTTTTTTTTTGAGGTAGGGTCTTGCTGTGGCCCAGGCTGGCCTGGAATTCACTATGTAGTCTCAGGGTGGCCTTGAACTTACATGGAATTACATTACTCTTACCTCTGCCTGCTGAGTGCTGTGGTTAACCGCGTCTGGCTATAAAACGTGTTTTATTGAAAGTGCCCAAGTGTGCATCTGTTCAGAACTGAGCTGTTGGCAGGGTTGGCCCCACTGGTGTGCTTTAGTTAAGGGTACTTGGATTGAGAGGGTACCTGCAAGAATTAGATTTGTATTAGCTTGGCTTAGTGTTGCCACCTGTCAGCCGTGTGTAGATAGTCTGGGAGGGTGCGTGCGTAGCTCAGGTGTGATTAGTTTTATAGACAATATAGAATAAGTTGGCAGTCCTGTTTTGGTTTGTAAATGATTATTTTTTCTCCTAAAATTAGGTACCAGATTATCTGGATCACATTAAACACCCCATGGACTTTTCCACGATGAGGAAGCGGCTAGAAGCTCAAGGGTATAAAAACCTCCGTGCGTTTGAGGAGGATTTCAATCTCATTGTAGATAACTGCATGAAGTACAACACCAAGGACACCGTGTTCTATAGAGCCGCAGTGAGACTGCGGGATCAGGGAGGTGTTGTTCTGAGGCAGGCCCGGCGTGAGGTGGACAGCATCGGCCTAGAAGAGGCCTCGGGAATGCACCTGCCTGAGCGGCCTGTCGCGGCCCCTCGGCGGCCTTTCTCCTGGGAAGACGGTAAGAATCAGGCACCACCAACGTGTCCAGGAAGACGGGAGGATATTCTTCCCAGCAGATTGGGCAGTGTTAGGATTCCAGTATTTGATCAGCGTAGACATTACCAAGAGCACTTTTTAAAAAACATTTTATTGATAGCTTCCATAATTATAGACCATAAACCATTATGATTCCCTCCCTCTCCTTCTCCCTCATATCTCCTCCCCCGCTCAATTAGTCTCTTGTTTCAGTGTCATTTTTTCCTCCCATTATGTGGAGGTGTTATCAGGCACTTCGAGGTCATGCATATCAAGGCCATTTTGTATCTGGAAGTTTGCATTGTAAGCAGTCCTACCCTTCCTCTGGCTCTTAAAATCTTCCCGCCACCTCTTCAGCAATAGACCCTGACTGAGTCTCGGGAAGTGTGACAGATGTCCCAGTGCTGAACACTCCACTGTCATTTCTTCTCGGCACTGTGGTGTCTTTTGAGTTATCCCAGTGGTCACTGCCATTTGAAAAAGAGAAGTTTCTTTAGCCAAAAGTTAAGAGTAGCATTATTGTATGGGGGTGGGGACAAGGAGGAGGGAAATGGGGGGTACCACCATAATCTAAACTCATACATTGTCTCTAATTATTGACAATAAATATGTTTAAGAAAGTCCTTATAAGGCAATTGGGTGGGCATAAAATATGTATTTAGCCAGACAACAGCAGGCCTCCTAGGGCTCATGACCTCCCCCACCATAGGCTTTTGACTAGGTCTTCAGTACCAAGCATATATTCCCTCCTGTGGAGCGCACCTCCAGTCCAATTAGAGAGCAATTGGTTTCCCCACGATAGACATGCCACTGTTGCCCCAGTTGGCACATTTGGCCTGGCTGGCCCGTCTTAAGGCTTCCGAGGTCCACTGCTGTTCACAACCGTTGATGACTTCTCTCTCCCTTAGGGCTGCAGGCCGCCATAGCTTATTCCAGCTTTCTGTGAGCTGGTTAACAGGGAGGAGGTTTCCAGCTCAGCTCCAGCTTGATTTCTCAGTGACCTGCAGCCCAAGCACATGTGGTCTTCAGCAATAGAGTTACCAAGGGGACTTCTGTTCACTGTTATCCTCTACCACCTACTCCATTCTTGACACATTGTAGGAAGCCAGTGGAGCCCAGGTCTAGATACACAGGCCAAGAGGGCAGTGCATTTGGGGATTTATCCAAGGTGTCTGACCTGGCAACCAGGTCTTGGCAGCGAGAAGTTAGCGGTTGGTAGTTGTGTTTCAGCCAGAAGCAAAGGCAGGAGTTGTTAGATCTGTCGCCCTATCTCTTGGTGGCTTGTACATGTTCAGAGAGGGCCTGTGTGTGTGGGGGTGGCCCTAACTCCCCTGGGCTCTACTGTGAACCTCTACTTCTGGGCACATACGTACCTTGATGTCACTCATCGGCCTCTTTTTCCAGGCAGTTCATGGAACCTCCTTGCCCTTGTTTGTGAAGCCAAACAAGCATTTGCTCATGTGTGTTGGTGGGCCACCTTGGAGCCAGGATCTTGTGTTCTGGTTTCAGCTCACCCTTTCTGCTGCTCTTCACTGACCACCATTGGCTGTGCTTGGACCTGGAGCTCTCCTTCCCCTTCATGGCAGTGTTTCACTGTGTCCTGTTTGCCTCTGCTTCACCATGGGGCTGTAGTTGTAGCTTGGCGAGAAGGCAGGGACCTTGCAGACCACGACTGCTGGCCCCATGTGTCTGTCTCTTCTACACTTGGAAATCTGCAGCGCATGTGGGTTAGGTGGAACTCTTTAATTTTTTTTGAAGTAGGGTCTCACTCTAGCCCTGGCTGACCTGGAACTCACAGTGGTCCTTCTACCTTTGCCTCCCTAGTGCTGGGATTAAAGGCATGCATGTGCCACCACACCCCCTGGTGCTGAGATTAAAGGCATGAGCCATCATGCCTGGCCTGGTAGAACTCTTTTTTTTTTTTTTTTGTGTCGAGGGCTGACTTTCAATAGATCGCAGCGAGGGAGCTGCTCTGCTACGTACGAAACCCCGACCCAGAGAACTCTTTTTTTTTAGGGGGGAAAAAAAACAAACATGTTCATATGTTTGTTCTTTTTTTGTCTCTAATTTTAAGGTTAACCCAAATCTTGTAGAGAATTGGGAACTAGAGCTAGGTGAATTGGTACACATCAGTAGACCTGAGGCCGAGTCCAGGCCTACCTGGGTTACATGAGACCCTGTCTCAAAAAACAAAACAAAAACCATATACATGCTCAAAGCTTCCGTAGATAAGTCAGAGCTGACCTCTCTTTCTCTAAGCCTGGGTAGATCTGGCTTTCCTGTTCTGATCTGTTTCCCAGGGGTCCTGGGTGAATCTGGGTTTGATAGCTGCCATAGTTATGGAGTGACGCATTCCTTTATGCACATATCTGCCCTCTTCAGTGGTGTGGGAAACAGGGGCACTGTTCCAGCCTTCCCATGTTAATGCTGTGCTCAGGTGGCTCTTGGCTTCCTTTAGAAGCAGTGTACGCAAATGACGCCACAAGATCTCCTTGAATGGACAGGGCGAGGCAGCGTCAGTTGGCACCTTTCAGAGAAATGACTGTGCGTTGCGAAGTAAATGTCTATACCAGGCATTTTGCTAAAGAGAAAAGTAAACATGAGAAGTTTACTTTATTTCTATCCAGTGGTTATGACGAGGAGAACTTAGCTATGGCAGGAGCAGCTCTCTAAGTACCCTTCACCACTGTCCTGAGCTCTCTGTAATGGAGGAGGTGCTAGTCCTTGCCTTAAAAAGAAGCAATCAAGCCAGGCATGGTAGCTCATGCCTGTAATGACAGCATTTGGGAGGCTGAGGCAGGACCACAAATTTGAGGTCCGCTTGGGGTATATAGTAAGACCCCTGGCTCCAGAAACCAACCATCCATCCACCCACAAGAAGTCTTGCAAAGTTGTCTTGGGGGGGCTTCACATTATAGGATTTTTTTCATCTAAATGTATTTGAGCTTCTTTGAGATTTTTGTTGGAGGTGGTGTGACTGTAAGCCTGAGGCAGCAGGTTGTGGCCGTTCTCACCCTGGTGGTCCCAAGTGCTGGTGGTAGCTTCTGTGCCAGCAAGGCCTTCTGCAGGATTTTGACTTCTGGAGGGACTGTGCCCCACCTGGGCACAGTGCTTTCTCTGGTCCTTTCTGTCTTCTTGCTCCTTGGGTTTTGCTCAAATGGCTCTAAAGAATCACTTATTTTCTTGGTTGCTTTGCTCATTTACGGGATCTTGTGCTTTGTAAGTTTTGGTAAAAATTGAAACTTTAATAAAACATAATGATGTGTATGTGTGAAGACTTCAGCTATGTTGGTAGAGCACATGTGCCTGGTGGTCTTTGTTCTCACTTGGAACAGGCTGTCTTCACAGGAGGCCCCTTCAGGAGTGTCCTCTGACTCCTGTGGCAGCAGCCCTCTCATAGGCTCAGGAATTGTCCACCAGCAGAGTAAAAGACGATTGGGACAGTGCATTGTCTTAGAGGATCTGATGGCTCACGATGCATGTTCTTTGGTTCAGTGGACAGGTTGCTGGACCCAGCCAACAGGGCCCACATGAGTCTGGAGGAGCAGCTGAGAGAGCTACTGGATAAGTTGGACCTCACCTGTTCCATGAAGTCCAGTGGCTCACGGAGTAAACGGGCAAAGCTTCTCAAAAAAGAGATCGCGCTCCTCCGAAACAAGCTGAGCCAGCAGCACAGTCAGTCCCCACCTGCGGGGCCAGGTACAGGAGGCTTTGAAGAAGATGCCGCTCTGCTGGGGCCAGACACGGGTGAGGAAGGTAAGCACGGTGGGCTGGGAGAGCTTCACCCTGTCAGTCTTAAATGATGCTGTGCACTTAGCACAGCTGTAAGTGCTGATGTTCATAAAGCTTTTGTCACCGGGCATTCCCTTCACATTCCTATTTCCTTTGCAAATGCCTTCACGGTGGTTTGTGCTGTCTGTGCTGCGTGCATGGAATGAGCCCCCCCTTAACCTGAGCCTGAAAAACTGAAAAGAATAGTTTAGATCTGGCACTGTGTTGAAACATAAAGTTGGCTCGTATGGTAAGGATAAGAAATGCTTTTGTTGTGTTTTGTAAATTGAGGGAGAGCCATTTAATTATGCACGAAGTCACCAGACAGCTTTTTTGAAAAGGCCTTAAAATATTACTGCTGAAGTGTTCCCCATGCCGTGTTGTGAAGGAGAGTGAGGTGCTTCCTGGCCAACTCTGGTCTCCTCAGTAGCCTGTAGCCTTTTCTGTGAGTGACCATCAGTGGGCACTCACCTGTCCCAACAGCACTGGTTGATCTCAGGAAAGATCTGGACAGCAGGAAGTTAGGGTGGGCACCAGGAAATTCGAGAGAAGCCCACCAGGAAGTCATGCACTGGGAGAGGGTGTGTATGTTGGCCTTGATCGTGGGGAAGTGGTAGCTCCTCACTGCCTCAGTCACCACATTGTACTTCATGAGGTGGAAAGTAAGACCTGCTCCTCTGACTGTCAGCAGTTTGGCTTCAATCTCCCTGTGGGTTTTTCCTGGCCAGTTCCACTAGGGAAGCAAAACAGCAAAACAAGACGGGCACAACTGTAGGAATTTGCTTGATCTATGTGGCCATCTGTGTCCTAGGTGTAGTCCTGCTCTGGTCCTTGTAAGACGTGGTGTCGGTGTTTATGCTGTGCTTCATCCAGTCCACAGGCTGACAGTTGTGACAGACTTCTAGCCCCCTCCCCTCTCTTGATTACCCCTTTTACTCCGTGGTGGTCGGCAAGCAGTGGAAGCCAGGGCTGGTGCTCTGAGCTCTGATCTCACGAGGTTACCTCTAGTGCACCCGCCCAGCTGCAGATCGCTTACACCCTTTGTCTCACTGCTGGGCGACAGGTGTGATTATTCTACACAGCAAAGCCTCTTCTTCAGCATGTGACACACTTTCCTCTGTGCTCTCCAGCATGTGGCATTCTTCTGTCTGTGCTTTGCTTCCAGGAACATTTGCTCACAGGCCCTTTGACAGGCAAATCCTCCCAGATTCATGTTGCTCTTCTGTGCCCTGTTGAGTCCCAGAGGCCACATCTGATTCCCCGGCAGCCCTTTCAGGCTCCTTTCCACTGCTAGGCCTGATCCGCCAGTGAGGACGCATGGGCCCAGTCACTCTTTGTCCTGAAGAGTTAGGGAGGAGATTTAGCAGGGTGGCTCACCACATTGGAAAGTCTTGTTCTTAAAGAAGGCTCAGCCTCTCCTGTACAGCTGTTTTCCTTTCCTTTTCCTTTTCCCTTTCCCTTTCCTTTCCTTTTTTGGTTTTTCGAGGTAGGGTCTAGCCCAGGTTGACCTGGAATTCACTATGTAGTCTCAGGGTAGCCTTGAACTCACAGCAATCCTCCTACCTCTGCCTCCCGAGTTGCTGGTATTAAAGGCGTGCACCACCACGCCTGGCTAGCTGTTCTTTTCTTTATGGCTGCTTTCCCCACACTGAAGAGTGTACCCTCTACTTCGTGTGTGGCTCCTCAAGTCCCCTAACCTTGAGCAGGAGCCTGCCAGTGCCCTTGAAAGACCACGTCTGTTACTTTTGCTCTGCTGGGCCGTTGTAAGGAGAGCACGCAGGTGATCCTGAGATAAGAGTTACCCAAGCTGCTACTAGGCCTGTTGTTTAAGATGTTTTCCCTACAGCTGAGAGGAAAGGTGGATGAAGAAAGAAATGGCTCAATGCTCCATTCTGAAGCAGAGCCATGGGTAAAGGGTAGGGCCCCCCTTAAAGAGATAGGATTTCCCATGTAGAGCCAGGCACTGAGGATGTAAAATGCTGTGTAAACAGCAGAAGCATGCTTGTGAAATTGCCATACTTGTCCTGGGAATCACTTAATCCAGCATGTTCTTCCAGAAGATAAGCTATCTGCCGTTTTTTTGAAGATGACCCCAACCTTTCCACACATTAATTACTTAATACAAAATACAGCCTCACGTTTACTCTAATTGGCATTTCTGTTGTTTGCATTTAAAGAAACGTGAGCAGGCAGGGTAGTGCTGGGAGCCAGGTCCAGGAGCGAGCGTCCAAGGAAGAAAGTGCATCTTGGCTGGCTGGCTGGGTGTCACCATGGCTGGCTGTTTGTCAGATTGCCCTCCGTAGTGTCTGTATCATGATAGAGTTTCCAGCTAAGTGAAGACCCAGGGACCTGTGGGATTTGGTCATGAGCCTCTTAGATCGTCATGTCCAGGTCAGTAGACAGGAGCTTCGGGAAGCTTAAGAGTTCACAGTGCATGCTGGCGAGCGGTATGAGGAGGTGCACCTCTCCCTTGCTGAAGGCTCCAGAGTCGGCTTGGTGCAATCATGGGTCATCACTGTCCACATAGCAGCCGTGGGCTCCTTCCTGCTCTGTGCACCTTGTGTTGTGGCACGCGGGGAGGGCACAGAATGCACCCTGTGTGCAGTGTTCCCTCTGCGTCAGAGAGAGGCAGGGACCAGGGCGCAAGGCATGCTGGTGGCTTGAAGTGTCTTCATACACTGCTGTGGCTTCCCAGACCTGTATGTGACTTTGGTGAAGCATTTAATTGGCTTGGAGGCTGGCCAAATGGTCATGTATCTTGGGTACATTGGGGGTGCTTTAATTTTTAGAGAATAGACATCCTTCCTGTTTGGGAGGTAGTGTGATAATGGTTAGCTGTGTTGGGAGTCCTGGTCAGGGGGATTTTGTATTGGTATTTATTCATGCACCTGAGACTCAAGTTCCAGTTGTGTGGAATTTGTTCTGAAGTTAAGTATTATATGCAGTTAAGTAGTGTGTAGTTGGTAACAGCCTGGGTGCCTTTTAAAGAATTTTTGCACGTGTGTATTAACTGCCTGTAAGATCTTTGCAAGGGGAACCTGATGAGACATAGGGGCTAGAACTACCTTATGGAACTGGTGTGGGTCCATTCCCCATGGTACCCAACAGGCCCAGGTGCTGCTAGTTCTCATGGTGAGGATGCTGAGGCTCACAGAGGATCAGTGGCCCCTGAGTGCTCCATGGCTGCGAGAAGTGGCTTTTCATGCCAGTCACATATACCGACTCCTGTCTCCAGTGCAAACCTTTTCGTAAGCAACCCAGGAGTATGTCCAGTGAACCACGAGGAGGTGGTGGTTGGGAACTGGGGTTCCTACTCAGGGTTGACCAGAGTGTGGTGGGGGTGTTTGTTGTTTATGGGCTGAGCATAGAGAGGATATGGAGGAGTGTGAGTCATGCAGTGCCCTGGGCGTGGGCAACTTTAGGATGGAGATGAGCTGGGAGGTGTGGACAGCCTTGTGTGCAGGGGCAGGAGGCGTGCTCTCCAGGCTATGTCTCTGGTGCAGCTCAGCTGTGGAGTGCCTGGAGCTTGGGTCAGGAGGTCTCCTGCTTGCACGGGACTTAGCACTGGCCTTGGCCCTGAAGAGGCCCATAGAGATTGTAGTATTTTCAGGGTCACAGTCAGGATGAGAGCCTGATATAGGGGGTAGAGACCAGGGGAGGAAGAGGAGGCAGGAGGCAAACTGATCTATGTGTCGCAGACATGAATTGGGAGTAGTCATCACCAGCCTGTGACACCCGTCAGCCTCAGAGACTTCTGTCTTCGTGTGTGTGTACCAAGGATGCTGTGTACTGTACTCACTCTGCTCAGTGTTCCTGTATGGGTTGCAGACGCTGTGCTCCAAAGCTATTAGTGACTTTTGCACCCAGCATGCTTGTGATTCAGGATTGGCATTTCCACTTCAGAGAGATCACTTGGACCCTGTCTGTAGAGGGTCTTTTGGATAAAGTTTCTTTAAACAAAAGGCCTTTGAACAGCACTTTTGGTTGAGGCTCTGCTTCCCCTTGATGGTGAGACTGGCTGGAACAGGCTCCCACAGGTTGCATGCTTCAGCCCAAAGCCACCCCAAATGTTTTGTGCAGTGGGAAGAACCATTTCAGGTTTGATGTCTCCTCTCAGACCTGCTTTGCGGATTTGAAGTAGTTAGAAGAACATTTTTCTTTTTTTTGGATACCATACTCAGAGCCTTTACTCTGAGTTTATGAGAGAATGGCCCAGAGACATATGCGAAGTGTAAAGTTGTATAGCTTTTCATTTTCAAGGTGATTTTGGATTTAACCTGGCATATTATAAATGTTTTATGGGAAATTGGCAAGTAGAATGAAATAAAAACCACACCAAGTGGTAATATATACTACCTTGGATCATTTAAAT
>PVHP010040687.1:0-15776 GCA_004024765.1 Zapus hudsonius | reverse complement strand
CCTCTGCCACAGCACTGCAAACAGCGGCAGGAAGGTGTGCCAAACACTAGCAAGGGGAAGCTGGCTTATAACCCCATAAGCCTGCCCCCAACAACACAGCTTCATCGAGGTTGTAAAACCCAAACTGCCATCAGCTGAGGATCGATCTATCAGAACACATTCAATTGTTTGTGGGGGACACCTGGATCAAACCATGACAACAATATAAATAAGGAGCCTGGCCCATATTTTACTTATTCTTATTGGGTGGACTGGGGGCTGGGAGGGTGGTAAGGACATTGTTGTATCTCTAGAGTTAGGAAACAATTAAAACCAAGAGATCCAGTTCCAATGTCAAAGTAGGCATTTTTCCACTATGAGACAGCGTATTAGTATTTCATAATAAAAAATGAAGATTAAATATGAAGTAAAAATGAAGCTTTCCCCATTTCTCATCACACCTTCTTTGTCAGAGTACAGGTCATCTCAGGCTTTGCTCTTACTTTTCTCTCCATCTAGAACATTCTTCTCCACAATAGCTCTCAGCCTCCAACAAACATTGCAGTATTGCTTATCCTCAGGTCTCAGCTTGAGTATAAGTTGCTCACAGAAATCTTCGTGACCTCTCTATGTAAGTGTTGTATCTACCTTCTCTTTGCTGGGACAAACACCCAACCAAAAGCCCCTGATGGGAGGAAAGAGTTAATTTTGGCTTACAGTCTCAAGGGGAAGCTTCATGATGGCAGAGAAAGGTTGGTCCTAGAGCAGAGGCTGGACAACACTTCTGCCACAGCAGGTGAAAAGTAGCAGCAAGAGAGTAAGCTGAGCTCTGAGAGCTGAGTATATTACCCCAAGCCTGCACCCAGAGACACCCCTCCTCCAGTGAGGCTCCACCTCCCAAACTGCCATTGGCTGGGAAACAAGCATTCAAAATACTCGAGTTTATGGGGGACATCTGATTCAAACCACCACAGTATGTCTCCCACCTCCTCTTTTATTTTCTACCAGTACATCCTGTACATTTTATTCACCATATTTATCTGAAATTAAAATTATGTAGCAATGTCTTTTTGTTTATCTGCTTTGTGTATTAGACTATAAACTCCATAAAGGCCAAGCATTGACTTTTATCATTTATACAACACCTTGCATAGTGCTTGGCATATAGGAGGTACTTAATAAGTATTTATTATGTTTAATGAAAGATGCTTGTTTGATGTTTTAATTTAGATTATACTCAGTGTATAGATTTTTTATAGAGAATCTCATACACATGGTTTTGTAAAGTTGTAATATGGCCATATTGCAGAGATATTCTAGAAGATTCTAAAATTAGCATATAAATGTATAAAATTAATATAGTTTCTTGGCTTTAGAGAGTTTGAGAGTTTTGTTGATTTAGTGAAATTTGCTTACATTTAATAAATATTCAATCCCTTAGATAGTCAGTGGTAAACAAAATAGTTGTAGGACCTGTCCTATATGGAATTAAATTCCTAGTGGACACACATTACTTTTGTAAAAATAAATATATTTAATGGAATGTTAAAATTAGATTATTTTTGCCTCAGTTTTGGCCCAGACCTCAAGACAAAAGTGTTAACTAATTTTAACTCTAAAGTTAGTTGCAAAACTTGGAACAGAATTTGCACAGGGAAGCTGGCTTTGCAGTCTTTTACAAACAGACTGCCTCAAATCCGTTTAAGAAGTTAGAAGCCAAGAGGCATTATTGATGTGAAGGCACTATTTTGAGGTATATGCTGAGGTTGTGACTCCTAGGCTTGCTCTGGAGAAACGGGGCTGAGGCTTTTCTCTCAGGTAAAGGCGAGTGAGAAGAGCTCAATAGAATCTCTGTTATGGTTTGAATATAAAATGTTTCCCACAGACTCATGAGGTGAGCATTTGATTCCTATATAATGGTGCTATTTTTGGAAATTCTGGCAACATAGTACCTATTTGGAGGAGAAGGTCACTAGGGGAAGACCCTTGGGGATAATTTGTTTCTGGTTCCTTCCTGTCTCTCTTTCTGATTCTTTATTTCATGAGGTGAATAGTTCTCTTCAATGACACTTCCACATCCATGATGTTCTGCCCCAGAGCATGGGGTCAAGCAATCATCCACTGAACTTTCTGGAACAGTGAGAGCGTTCTAGGAGAGATCTAGGTCAAGGGAACTTCAATGAAAGGACAGAAGTGTCCTCTCGAGGGAAAAACAACAGATCAGAGGGAGGACTGTGCTTTAGTGAATTGCTATATTTCACAGAACAAATGGCTTTAAAAGAGCTGTGAGGGGGCTGGAGAGATGGCTCAGCAGTTAAGGCATTTGCTTGTAAAGCCTAATGACCCAGGCTTGATTCCCTAGTACCCATGTAAAGTCAGATGCACAAAGTGGCACATGCATCTGGAGTTCATTTGCAGCAGCTGGAGGCCCTGGTACACCCATTCTCTCTCTCTCTCTCTCTCTCTCTCTCTCTCTCTCTCTCTCTCTCTCTCTCTCTCTCTCTCTTTCTTTAAAATATTTTAAAGAAAAGCTGTGGGAAAACAATTGCAATTTCCCTTATAATTATCTTTCTTGAAAGACCCTCTTCTCTCACTCTGCACAAAAGTCATCTCCAAATGCATTAAGGACTCAATTTGACCTACTAGAATCATTTTTATTGAAGATTAAGAAGTAGAATGCTGGCTTTTTTGATATATAAATATTCTGTGAAAAAATGATACTGAGTAGTATACTATCTTGTGGTTAAATATCTACATGTAGAATCAGTGATGTTCTTCACAGCATGGAAAGCAGGACCTATTGCACATAGTAGGATTGATTAAATATTTTTTGAGCTAGTCTAGGATTTAGTCATTAAAGAGGAATCTTTTTCAGAAATGGGTCCTTGCATTTGATGATTTCCATTAATATTTTACTGAGAATGAAAGTTGAAGTTTTCTATAATTCACATAAGAAATAGGATTCTCTTCCTTATCAAGCTGAGCCAAATGACATAGACTTAGTTCCAAAATTTTTAGCTGTCAAAAGTAGTTGAGAGATGAAGACATTAGGTAAAATTAACTTTTAGGAGCTCAGTCAAATTAAGAAGGTATGTGTAAATTCCTCTTGGATAGTCTAAATAGTATCTTCCAGCATTTTCTTTACAATATTTTAATAGGAACAACTAAATTAAAGTAATTTTTAAAAACCACATCACTGCTAGAAATCCAAGATTTCCTTTTCTTCTGTTGGTGTGATTATGTATTTTTCCCTCTAGAAAAAAATTTTGTTGGCTTTTCCTCAATACCTCTCCAGTTCTCTTTAAAGTGTCTTAATGCTTTATCCTGTTATTCTCTACAAACACCATTCTATTTAGAGTTCATACTACTTCATTGCTTCCACCGTCATGTTATGATGGCAGTTTCTAGGTTCCATATCACATTTAAACACAAATTTTGCCCAATTTCTTTAAGACAGTTCGATGTCCCACCACTCATCTACTCATCTAAGTGGCTTCTAAGCAGAATCCCTAGGTTCCATAACGAACCTGTCAAAAGATATGTTGTTTTCAACTGTCCTATTGTATCTGAGGGAGAATCAAAACTGCATGGACGTGAAACTCATTACACAGTTTACACTCCTGTGTAAACACAGACTTTTAATTTTTCTCTCTATGTAGTTGTCCTTTAAATCATATAGAAAAAAGAGCTGCAAACCAAAACTACATTTCTTATTTATTTTGTGAATTTGAGTTATTCCCTAGGGTATTTTTCATTTAATATTAAACATAGCCTTTAATTTTTTTAGTATGGTCTGATATTAAAGGATTATCTAGGGTTTGGTTGATCTAGGGATGCTTTCATTTTTCAAGATAATGTTCCTGTATTTAGAATTCACAGGTGACAGGTTTTTTTTTTTTCATTTAGCAATTTATGATTTCATTGCATTGTTTCTAGTCTCCATGGTTTTGGTGAGAAGTCAGCTGTTGATCATGTGGAGTGTCACATGTGCCTAATGAGTTGCTTCTTTGAATTCCTTCCCCATTTGGAGTTTTTCCCTGCCTTCTGAAGGATAGGAGGGAGAGGAAAATTACTGTTATGGGATCATGGATCTTGTTTGATTTTTCATAGAAACATATATCTAGTTTTTTTCTTTCTTTTTGGTGAGTTTTTTTCATGAATGATTCCGCACCACAATACCCTAATAGCAATTAGGGTTACCTGTTCAGAGGGGGATTGTGACAGGTTAGGGTGATTGGGACCCAAAGGTAACCAGGAGTGACTTTGGACTTGTGCTTGCTGGCAGGCTCCACTTACCTGACCCCCTCTCCTTGAGTAGGAGGTGTCTCTTACTAGAGTTCAAACCTAATCCTGAAACTGATTGGTCAAAGATAGACCAACCAGCTGCCTTTCTGCTCAACTGGCCCAGAGTCACCTGGAGAAGCATAGACTTTATAGATATGTGCCTAAAACCTCCCCCATGTGCTCTCTCCTCACTAGTGGCTGGAGATCTTTGTAACTTCTCAATTCTTTTTAAATAAAGTCTTCCATTATACTTTACTCTCTGGTGGTCTATAATTTTAATTCTTTAGTTTTATAGAACAAGAATCTGGGTATTCTTAGGTTTTAAGGTACATTGGAATTAGCTGGGAACCCCAGATTTCCCCTTACAGAGCCATCTCTCCAGTCCTAGTTTGCTAAGTTTTATGTAAAGTCTGTATCCTTTGTTGCAAGTAGTCAGTGAATTCTCTCCTTGAATAACTTACTGGTCAACTAGTTGTTATACTGATATTTTATTAAACTGCCTAGAGCCTATAAGCCTTATCTCTCCTTCCTTTTCCTTCTTCCCTCCCCTCCCCTCCCCTCCCCTCCCCTCCCCTCCTCTCCCCTCCTCTTCCCTCCTCTCCTCTCTCCTCATCTCATGATCAAAGACAGGATCATCCAGGGAACCACCAGCTAAAACAATTAATTCTGATCACCTGGAACAGGCCTGTGGAAAACCCTCAGCCTGATTCTGCCCTTTCTAGAGACTGCCAGTTTCGAGTTCCCACTACATGTGCTGTCTTAATTTTTTTTTCTTCCAGGTAAGGTCTCACTCTAGCCCAGGTTGACCTGGAACTCACTCTGTAGTTCCAGGCTGGCCTCAAACTCAAAGCGATCCTCCTACCTCTGCCTCCCTGAGTGCTGGGATTAAAGGTGTGTGACACCAGACCCAGCTGCTGTCTTGGTTTTTAAGATTGCTCTGTTTTTACTGAAATTCAACTACTTCTTAAGTACATTGAAGAGTTCTGAAACAGTTCATTATGAGGGTGTAATGGGAATTTGGGCACAGCGGGTAAACACCCCGGGACTCACCACAGCACTTCCCCCTGAGTTCCTGTCTCAAAATGCCAAAGAATAGGACACCTGGACAGAATCATTTTTCTTCTCACAGATTTATTCTAGATTAGAGTCAGTTAAGGAAAGGAGGAATGGAATAGGGGAGCTGCCCAGTCACCACGTGGTTTGTGAGGTTTACAAATCATCATCAAAAGTGCACAGAATCACCAAAAAATGAAAAAAAGAAATAGCTCACATGCTAAAGGGAAGATCCACCCCCCCATCTGATCCCTGTAACGAGATCAGAGAGGGGAAGGAGCACAGCTCACCAGCTCGGTCGCACACCTCCAGCCCACAGTCAGGACAAGAAAAAAAAAAAGAAGAAGGTGTCCCAAGTTCGAGTTAGGACCTTTAAAGGTTTTTGCTGGGGGGAGTGGCCTTGATAACCTGATATGAGGTCACTGTCTGAGGCCATGCCCTATCTACCTGTGGGAAGGGTCTTCTTCCTACTTCCTCTCAAGGGTTTTGTGGTTTTTAAAAAATAGTTTATTTACTTGCAAGCAGAGAGAGAGAGAGAGAGAGAGAGAGAGAGAGAGAGAGAGAGAGAGAGAGAGAGAATGTCACTGCACTCTCCAGCCGCTCCCTCCCCTTTTTTTGAGACAGAATCTCATGCCTTGAACTTGATATGTAGCTGAGGCTGACCTTGAACTTGATATGTAGCTGAGGCTGGCCCTGAACTCATCATCCTCCTGCCTCCCAAGTGTTGGAATTATAGGCATTTGCCAGCATGCTTGACTTTAATATATTAAAGATGACCTTTCTTCTCTCTCCCTTCCTCCTTCCCTTCTTTTCTTTTTTTAAATTTTATTTATCTTTTTGCAAGCAGAGAGATACAGAGAGAGAGAGAGAGAGAGAGAGAGAGAGAGAGAGAGAGAGAGAGAGAGAGAGAGAGAGAGACTGGGAGAATGGGTGTGCCAGGACCTCCAGTCACTGCAAACAAACTCCAGATGTATTGGCTACTTTGTGCATCTGGCTTATGTGGGCACTGGGGAATAGAACCCAGGTTGCTAGGCTCTGGAGGCAGGTGCCTCAATCGCTGAGCCATTTCTCCAGTCCCTCTCATTTTTTTCCTTTTTTTCCAGGCAGGGTCTCACTCTAGCCCAGACTGATCTGGAATTCACTATGTAGTCTCAGGGTGGCCTTGAACTCACCTCCATCCTCCTACCTCTGCCTTCATCCTCCTACCTCTCCTGGGACTAGAGGCATGTGCCACCATGCCTGGCTTGTGTGAAATCTTTCTGGGAGACAAATTCCTCCTTTGGTTGGTTACAGGCCTTTTCCTTCTCCCAGCATGATATTCGTGGGGAAATTCCAATCCCTTAGAGCACATTGTCATAATAGCCTGTTCCCTAAAGGGAGGGGCACAAATGCTTATTTAGAATATCTCCATTCCTTTCAGGTTGGTTATAGAAGCAGTCTGTGTGATGTGTTCTCACATGAACCCAACAACACAGGAACCCCTGTCTTTCTTTTATGCCTCTGTGTTCCTCTCTTACCATGACTAACTGGCGGATCTGTTACCTTTTTGTTTATATTTGTGAAAGAGAATTTTTTTGTAAAAATACTCCATGCCCCTTCATCAGAAATGATTTTGGACCTGGAGAGATGGCTCAGCAGTTAAAGGAGCTTGCTTGTAAAGCCTTCTGGCCAATTCCTCAGTACCCACATTAAAGCCAGATACACAAAGTGGCTCATGAGCCTGGATTTTTGTTTGCAGCAGCAAGAAGCCCTGATGTATTCATTCATTCTCTCTCTCAAACATATAATTAATTAAAAAAAAAAGAAGGGATTTTGGAACAGTTTACCTAAGAGAAAGCTCCGGGAGTTTCAGGCATAGGACTGACAAGCTTACTACTTAGAGAAACTTTGTATGTCTCACCAATGGAAGAGCCAAGAATTGAATAACAGTTTATCTCAAAGCTTATATTCTTGACACTGTTTTTGTGGGCATGCCTTTGTTTTAGGCTAGATGTTGGTATGAAACTGACCTCTGCTCCCTATAAGTAGATAAATAAGTAATAAGGTATCAGACAAGTGCCATAAGTATGGCTCAAGGAGAACAGTCTGGGAGCTGACATGAAAGAGTAAGTTAACCAGAGAAGTGGTCATGGCTGAAGCACCAATTGAGCAGATAAAGGTAGACTTTTTTCTTTTCTGTTCTTTTTTTCTTTTTTTTTTTGAGATAAGGTCTTATTCTAGCTCAGGCTAACCTAGAATGAGATCTTTGTAACCCAGGCTGGTCTAAAATTCATGGTGATCCACATACCTCAGTCTTTTGAGTGCTGGCAATATAGATGTGAGCCACTCTGTCCAGGTGCAAGATAGACTTTAAAGATAGAAATATAGGGAAGGGGATGACATGAATTAGTGTTGAGGAAGGCAAATGGGTAAATGTGACTGTAGCAATAGGGTTCTGGAATCTATGGTGCATATTGCTTTAGATGATTAATCTACTCCATGCTGTGAACCACATGACCAATAAAGACAGTGATGGGGCTGGAGAGATGGCTCAGCAGTTAAGGCACTTGCCTCCAGTGCCTAAGGCTCTGGGTTCAATTTCCCAGGACCCACATAAGCCAGAACCGCAAGATGGTGACCCTGGTGCTCTCTCAATCTCTCTCTCTCTCTCTCTCTCTCTCTCTCTCTCTCTCTCTCTGCTTGAAAATGAATAAATAGAATATTTAAAAAACCAAAAACTAATATATATTTTAAAAAGTAACAGTGAGAATGATAGCCTCATTGTAAGAAATAAAAACACGTAGGTAAGTAGGGCATAGTTTATGTATGCTGAATTTAAGGTACTAATGAGACATCTACATCTAAAAATCTATCAAACCATTAAGAATATGAGCTTGGCAATGGTTGGGACAAAAAATTTAAAATCTGAGAATCTTGTACATGTACATTATAACTGAAACAGGATTAGATAAGATATCCAAGGGATAGCCAGATGTTACAGAAAACACAATCATTGCAAAGACAAAGCTTTGAGAATCAGCTCAATGGAAACATAATTGGATGACTGTGTTAGTTAGCTTCTCTTCACTGTACCACCTTCCTGAGGTAATCAGCATACTAAGAGGAAAGATTTGTTTGGGAGGGTTCCCGTCCATGATTGCATTGGAGACCTGGTAAGAGGAAGCACAACAGGCTGTGTGTGAATAATCTCTACATTATAATACAAGAAACAAGAGATGGAGAGATGGTTTAGTGGCTAAGGTGTTTGCCTGCAAAGTAGAAGGACCTGAGTTCAGTTCCCTAGGACCCACATAAAGCCAGATGCACAGGGTGGCAAATGTGTCTGGAATTTGTTTGCTGTGGCTGGAGCCCCTGGAATGCTCATTCTCCCTCTCTGTCTGCCTCTTTATTTCTCTCTTACACAAATAAATAAATAAATAAATAAAATATTAAAAAAAGAAACAAAAGGCTGGAGAGATGGCTCAGTGGTTAAGGCACTCGCCTCCAGTGCCTAAGGCCCTGGGTTCAATTCCCCAGGACCCACATAAGCCAGACCCACAAGGTGGTGGCCCTGGTACATTCTCTCTCTCTCTCTCTCTCTCTCTCTCTCTCTCTCTCTCTCTCTCTTTCTCTCTCTCTCTCTTTAAAAAAATGAATAAGTATTAAAAAAAGAAACAAAAATCAAGACAATATAATTCCAAAAAATGTAAATCCATCAGAAATGACCTCCAGTGAGACTGCCTTAGATCAAATGCCTGACAATGAATTCAAAAGAATGATTATAAATTTGTTCAAAGAAATCAAAGAAGAAATCAAACTCCATAAAGAGAACATGGGAAGCCAATTTATGGAAATAAGGAGGTTGATCCAAATATGAGTAAGGAAGTAGAAATAATAAAGAAATTACAATCATAAATACTAGAAATTTGAAACACAATACAAAATTCTGTCGAAAGTCTCATCAATAGAACGGACCAAGTTGAGTACAGAATATCTAAACTGGAAGACAGGTAGCAGAGCTAGAACAGTCCACCAAAGAGAAAGACAAACTAATTGGAAGGTATGAATGCGAATTTCAAGACATTCAGAACACTATAAAGAGATCAAAAATAAGAATTCTGGGTATATTAGAAGGAGAAGAATTTACACTAAGGGTATGATAGATATTTTCAATAAAATAAAGGAGAGAATTTCCCCCAAATAGGGAAATTGTTGTCAAATGCAGATACAGGAAGCATTTAGAACACCAAACAGACAAAACCAAAGAACCTCTCCTTGCCATATTATAATTAAATTACTGAACACACAGATGAAAGAAAATATATTGAAAGCAATAAGAGAGAAGCATCAAGTAATCTATAAAGGCAAGCCCATCACCATAACAGTAAATTACTCAACACAAACCTTAAAATCTAGAAGGGCAAGTGGAGTGATGTATTCCAAGTTCTGAATGATAACAGTTGTCAACCAAGATTACTATATCCAGGAAAGCTATTCATCACAATTGAAGGAGAAATAAGGACTTTCCACAACAAAAACTGGCTACAAGAATATAGGCTTTGTGGTGTGTGGGGGGTGGGCAGAGCAAGATGGCCTACATCTAGCAGCTACACCAGGACCCTTCTGTTAAAGGTACAAGATTCCAGCTGGCATCCAGATCCTGGAAACAAGGCAGCTCTGACCCAATGCACAGCCTCTCCCCAGCTCCCTCATCAGCCTAGACTGGGCTCTCAACTGCTTTCTGCTTCAGCAGAGGTTCAGAGAGTCGCCCACCCCCACCCATAAGCTCCCACCATTGCCCATTTTCTAATTCCAGCAGTGTCCTGACCTGAACCCTTATCAGCTCAGTACTCTTCCCTTCTGTGCACTGCCCAGTCTGTGGGCACACTTGTCCCCCAGACCTACCCCCCCACACCGGCAGGCCCAGGTCTGTGGACTCAGCCTGCATGCCTGGCCCCCAGATCTAGGTGTGCCCCATCAGCAGGTGCTAGTCTGTGGGCATGTAGGTTCTGGTCCAGTCTGGTCTGTGGGCACACCCCCATGTGCCCGGTCCCCAGACAAAGGCTTGCATCTGCCTACTGCTGTTCCTAGGTGCTGGACTGATCTGTGTGTGCCCAGCCCCCAGACCTAGGCATGCCCCTGCCTGCTGCCAGTCTATGGGTGCCCAGGTGCCAGTCCAGTCCATGGGCACATCCCCTCATGCCCAGTCCCCAGACAGAGACTTGCACCCACCTGCTGCTGGTCTGAAGGCACACAGGAGCTGATCTGTGAGGGAACCCCCAGGTGCCTGGCCCCCAGACCTAGGCTCACACACTGGCAAATGCAGTTCTCCATGGGCACACCTGGCCTGCAGACCTAGGTGTGCACCCGCCAGCACCCATCTGGTCTGTGGTCTCACTCACCAACACTGCACCAGAGTATGGGTGCACCCAGTCAGTCATGCTGGCATAGCCCCACCCCACAAACCTCACACTAGTCAGCAATGTCACTGGCTAGAGGGTGTCCTAAGCCCTGACCTGTGAAGCTCCATCACATTCATCAGCCCAGCTGCTGATCTGTGGGTATACACAGTCTTAGATAAAGGAAGTGAGTGCCTAACCTTCTCTGGGAAACCCAGTGCACACCCTGCCCACACAGCTGAGGAGATTATACCATAAACACACCCCTAACCCTCAAAGTGGGGCCAAAATGAGCAGATCAAAATGCAAAAAGAACTTAACAGCAGAGGGCCACACACCAAACTCCCCAAGCCCCAATTGGGAAGTCAGCAGTGAAACTATAAAAGAGAGAGCACAGATGCAAGCCTAGGATATGACACTAAACCCAGATCATACTGGCAAGGATTCGATGAAGATGTTAATGACAGCAATGGAAGCAAAAATTGAAAACCACCTAGAAAAGGTACAGAGGCAACTCACAAGCTTTGCCACCAGGCTTAATACAACTGAGGAGAAACAGATGGACTTGAGTATATCAGTGATTGAATTAAAGGCAAACAAGCAAATAGAAGATCTCAAGAATCAGCTAACCAAACTAAGTGAAGACATAAGCAAATACAAGAGTGAGTATCAGGAAACATTAAGTAAATCAAACTTTGAAACAAAAACACAATTCAACACAAAGATAGAGACAATCCAAAAAGCTGTAGCAGAAAACAAAAACCAAATGGAAGTAATAAAAACCTCTCTAGAATCCCCCACCACTAGAGTCAATAATTGAGAAGACAGAACCTCAGATGTGGAAGATAAAACAGAAGAGAATGATAGGGAAATAAAAAATTTGAATAAGTTCAAAAAAGCATGTGAACAAATATGAGGGAGCTATGGGAGACCATAAAGAAACCTAATCTCAGGATCATGGAGATCCCAGAGGTAGAAGAATCCCAGGCCAATGATATAGGAAATATTTTCAACAGAATTATTCAAGAAAATTTTCCTTATCTTACAAGAGAAAAACTGGTCCAGGTTCAAGACGCCCACAGGACTCCAATCAGATTCGACCAAAGAAGAAATTCTCCAAGGCATATCTTAGTTAAAATGCCAAATATAGAAAGTAAAGAGAAATTGCTTAAGGCAGTGAGAGAGAAAAAAACTCATCACCTATAAAGGCAATTCCATCAAACTTACCTCAGACTTTTCACTTGAAACCATGAAAGCCAGACGGGCTTGGAACAATACTCTTCTAGTCCTAAAGAAGTCTGCCTTTCATCCTAGACTACTGTACCTAGTAAAGCTATCCCTCATAATAGATGGAGAATTGAAAGTGTTCCGTGAAATAAGCCAGCTCTACAATTATCTGAATGCAAAGCCAACAAACAGAAAATACTACAGGAGATATTTTACAAAGAAGAGACAAGCAATCTAACTCAGGAGAGCAAGAGAGAACAAGCACAGTAATCAAAATCAGTGTGCTAATAACAACAGTACAGACAGCAAACCCCATAAACCCTCAAACATGGCAGGGCTTAAAGCAAACTTCACAGTTATAACTCTAAATATAAATGGACTTAACTCTCCCATAAAAAGACACAGGCTAGCAGGGTGGATCAGGAAAATGGACCCTTCCATCTGTTGCCTTCAAGAAATGCACCTTACCTCTAAAGATAGTTTTGCAGTCAGCCACATGCCACTGGGATGAATCTTCAAACCAGGCACAATTTGGGGGAGGAAAGTATTTATTGAAACTACAGATTGAGGGGAAGTTCCGTGACAGCGAAAGAGGCTGGCCCTCTTTCACAGGTCTGAGCAGAGAGAAAAACCCATCACCTACACCACATACACAGAAGAGAGAACAGGCCGGAGGGCAAGGCAAGGAGAGAATTTCTTCCCCTTTATATAGCATTAGGGTGGGTATTGCAGCCCTATGCCAGACTTAATGGCTTCCTGAGTCTCTGGAATTTCCTTCCTGCACTGTCCACACAGGAAAGGATGTTTACCTCTAGCTCCTTTGAGCTTCCTTACATCTTGCCTCTTACTGAGAAGCTGCCTTCCTGTAAACATCCTCAGAGACCCACCCAAGATAATTAAAAAGATCAAGTTGGCAACAAAACCTGACCATCACAGATAGTAATCTCCTAAGGGTAAAAGGAAGGGAACGATTTACCAGGCATGTGTAAATAAAAAGCAAGCATGTTTGGCTACATTAATATCTGATAAAATAGACTTTAATCCAAAAGCAATTAAAAAGGACAATGATGGCCACTTCTTACTCATCAAGGGAATGATCCAACAAAAGAATATCACTATCATAAATATATATGCACCAAATTCAAGTGTACCACAGTTCATAAAGCAAAATATACTCAAAAACAAAACAGAAATACTTTAATCCCATAATAGTAGGAGACTTTAATGCATCACTATCATCTCTAGACAGATCATCCAAACAGAAGGTCAGCAGGGAAATAATGGAGCTTAGCAACACCATAGACCAATTACAAATGACAGATCTATATAAACATTCCATCCCAAGAACACAGAATTTACATTCTTCTCAGCAGACCATGGAACCTTTTCCCAAATTGACCACATATTAGGTCATAGAACATCTCTCAACAAATTCAGGAAGATTGATGTAGACCCCTGCATCATATCAGACCACAATGCATTAAAGTTAAAAATTAACTATGGAAGGAGCAGCAGAAATTACATCAATTATTGGTGTCTGAACAATATGTTTTTAAACAATGAATGGGTTGTTCAGGAAATAAAAAAGGAAATTGAAATTTCCTAGAAATAAATGATAATGAAAACACAGCATACCAAAACCTGTGAGGCACTATGACAACAGTCCTAAGGGAGAAATTCATAGCACTAAATGCCTTCATAACAAAGACAGAGGCCTCTCAAATTAACCACCTAACCACTCACATGAAGGTATTGGAAATACTAGAATAATCCAACCCTAGAAGCTCAAGGCAAAAATAAATAATTAGGATCAGAGCTGAGATCAATGAATTGGAAACGAAGAAAACAATTAAAAATAGATAAACCAAAGAGTTGGTTCTTTGAAAAATAAATAAGATTGACAAACCCTTGGTCAACCTAATTAAACAAAAAACCAGAGAAGGCTGAAATCAGCAAAATCAGAAATGAAAAGGGAGAGGTCACAACAGACCCCAAGGAAATTGGAAGAATCATCAGGTCATACCAAAACCTCTACTCCACAAAATTGGAGAACCTCAAAGAAATGGATGAATTCCTGGATACCTACCAACTCCCAATGCTTAGCCCAGAGCAGACAAAGCTCCTAAATAAACCTATCACATCCACAGAGATTGAAAATATAATCAAGAACCTCCCCAAAAGGAAAAGTCCAGGACCAGATGGTTTCTTAGCTGAATTCTATCAAACCTTCATCACAGAACTGAAACCACTCTTTCTGAAGCTTATTAGGGGCATAAAAAAGAGGGAAGGCTTCTAAACTCCTTCTATGAAGCTAGCATCACCATAATTCCCAAACCAGGCAAGGATGCAACAAGAAAAGAAAACTACAGACCCATATCCCTGATGAACTTAGATGTAAAAAATCCTGAACAAAATCCTTGCAAACCAGATAGAACGCCACATCAAAAATATTATTCACCGTGACCAAGTAGGTTTCATTCCAGTGATGCAGGGATGGTTCAACATACAGAAGTCATTTAATGTAATCCACCACATTAATAGACTCAATCACAAAAATGACACGGTCATCTCAATTGATACAGAGAAGGCCTTTGACAAAACTCAACACCACTTCATGTTAAAAACTCTGGAAAGTCTAGGCATAGATGGCTTATACCTCAACATAATAAAGGCAATATACAAAGCTCCTAAAGCCCAACTCATACTCAATGGGGAAAGACTCAAGGAGTCCCCACTTGAATCAGGAAGAAGACAGAGATGTCCACTCTCACCACCGCTCTTCAACATAGTTCTTGAAGTCCTAGCCCAAGCAATAAGGCAGGAGAAAAGCATAAAGGGATACAAATTGAAAAGAAAGAAGTTAAACTATCCCTCTTTGCAGATGACTTGATCCTATACATAACAGACCCAAAAATAGTGACAAGTTCCTTCAGCAAAATGTCAAGTTACAAAATTAACACACAAAAATCAGTAGCCTTCCTGTGTGTAGATGATATACATACAGAAAAAGAACTCCAAGAGACTGTCCCATTTTCAATAGCCTCAAAAAAATCAAATACTTTGGAAAATCATTAACCAAAGATGTGAAAGACTTGTATAATGAAAACATTAAATCACTCAAGAAAGAAGTAGAGGATGGTGCATTAAGATGGAAAGATATAACTGATCAACGACAGCTGGAGTAAACAGAGAGGATTGACACGAAACACAATCTGCGGCCATGAGTAGGCTGACCACACCTCCTACTGGGAGGGAACAGCGAACCAACAAAGGAGCACTTGTGTAATGGAGGCGCCTGGGCCTGGGGGAGACAATCAACAGCTTTCAAATTCGACCAATTTTCCACTTAGTGAGGGGGACCCCTTGTCTGGAACTAGGGATTCAGGGCGATAGGCACCAGATCCTGTACTTTTGGGCTCCCAAAACAAGATGCACTATGGGAGTGAGTGACAGGGAGGCTACTAAAAAATAGAATCTAGGTAATCCAGAATTGTGTATATTTGCTAACCTACACTGATCTCACTCTCCGATGGAGATTGTGTTTGTATTTTTCAGGATGCAGCGAGAGAGCTGAGGCCCATCTAACCCTACCAACCGACCCGTAGGCTGATAGCTGAGATTCTGGCAAGAGAGGAGCCACCACAGTCATATCGTGGAGGATCCAAATGGAACCCCACAGAGAATGATGGGATGAACAAGGGGCCCACAGCCACAGCCATTAAATCAACACAGGTTAAGCCAGTGAGACAGAAACCAACGATTTCGACACAAAGACCCCTAAGCTCACAACCTTAAAGCAGCCTTAATACTCATCCACCACGACTCAGGGAACTATGCGGAAGAGGGGGCGGAAAG
>PVHP010040686.1:0-15788 GCA_004024765.1 Zapus hudsonius | reverse complement strand
GACTCGAGGGGAGACTCCATCCTGGCAGGGAAAATGATGGCATGAGCAGAGGGGTGGACATCACCTCTGCCACAGCACTGGAAACAGCGTCAGGAAGGTGTGCCAAACACTGGCAAGGGGAAGCTGGCTTATAACCCACATAAGCCTGCCCCCAACAACACAGCTCCAGAGAGGTTGTAAAACCCAAACTGCCATCAGCTGAGGATCGATCTATCAGAACACATTCATTTGTTTGTGGGGGACACCTGGATCAAACCATGACAAAGAATAACTTATTGAGAGCAGCCATTAAAACCTTCCTTGTTAAGTAGGAATTTAAGTGCATGTGCCTGTGACCTAGCAGGCATGTCCAACCTTTTGACATGGCCACAGACATTGGCATCTACACAGTAAACAGGCTGAGATAGGAGGAGGATTGCTTTGGGTTCAAGACTAGCCTGAGCTATATATGTAGCATCAATTCCAGGTCATTCTGGAGTGAGACCCTATCTCAAAACAAAATTTTTTAACTTTTTATTGATAGCTTCTATAATTATAAACCATTAACCATTATGATTCCCTTTCCACCTTCCCTCATATCTCTTCCCCTTCTGAATTAGTCTCTGTTTTGTTTCAGTGTCATCATCTTTTCCTCCATTATGTGTAGGTATTATCAGGCACTGCGAAGTCATGAATATCAAGGCCATTTTGTGTCTGGAAGTTTGTGTTGTAATCAGTCCTCCCATTCCTTTGGCTCTTACAATCTTTCCTCAACCTCTTCCTCAATAGACCATGGGCCTCGGGAACACTCCACTGTCACTTCTTCTCAGCACTATGGTGTCTTTTGAGTCATCCCAGTGGTCACCGCCATCTGAAAAAGAGAAGCTTCTCTAGACAAAAGTGAAATTAGCATTATTATATGGGTATGCTCATTGAAAACAAAAAATGCTTATAAGGCAGTTTGGTGGGTATAATATATGTATCGTTATAGTCAGCCACATGCCACTGGGATTAATCTCCAAACCAGGCACAGTTATGGGAGGAAAATATTTATTGAAGCTACAGATCCAAGGGAAGTTCCATAATGGTGAAAGAGGCTAGTTCCCTTTCACAAGTACAAGCAGAGAAACCCATCACCAACTCCGCACACACAATAACAAACAGGCAGAAGAGGAGAGAGAAGATTTTCTCCCCCTTTATGTAGTCTTGCAATCCTATCTCAGACTTAATGGCTTCCTGAATCTCTGGAATTTCCTTCCTGAACTGCCCACACAGGAAGGGGTGCTAATTTCTGGCTTCCCTGAGCTTCCATACATCCTGCCTGCTACTAAGAGGCCGCCTTCCTGTGAACATCCTCAGAGACCCACCCAAGATAATTAAAAAGATTAAGTTGACAACAAAATCTAACCATCATGTGTATTTAGCCAGACAATAGCAGAGACATTTCTCTCCTAGGGTTCATGACCTTCCCTGCCATAGGCTTCAAAAAAAATTTTTTAAGCTTATAATGTTTTAAGTAAGTTGTCAATTTTGTGTTCAGCTGTACTCACAGCTGTTATGAATGTGGCCCACAGACATGAAGTAAACACACTTACTAGGGCTTTATAGAAGGAAGGTAGGATTGCTGGCAGAAGAAATTTCTAAGCAAAATATAGAAGTGGCTTTGGAATTCTTTTAACAACTTAGCTTGTAATATGAGAAAAAAGGAATAACCTAAAGATGCAATTTATTTATGATTATTATTATTTGAAAATGAAATTTATTTTTACTTGCGAGAAAGAAAGAGACCGAGAGAAAGAGCCAGACATAGAGAGAGTGCGTATGGGCGTGTCACAGCTTTCTGCCACTGTAAATGAACTCCAGAAATACATGGCACTTTGTGCATCTGGCTTTACTTGGGGGCTGGGGAATTGAACCCAGCCATCAGGCTTTGTAAGCAGCCCGAAGATGAAAAGCAGATAATAAATTTCAAACATTTGCAACCTGCTGTGTACGGAGAATGCTAAGAATAGGGCCAGGCTGCCCTTTGTTAACAGTGAATGCAAGAGCCAGCTCTCTTCACCTGGAAGACAGGAAGAGACCCCCAAGCTCTTTGGACATCTTCAAGGTGGCTCTTCCTGACCCAGACTCAGAATGACAGGGCATTATGGGCAAAAGGGCTCAAAGCCAATTCAAGGCTCAGGCAGTCCTAGTGGGGGGACAGCAGTGGCCTTGATGGTGCCCACATCCACATGGTGCTAACTCTACAGGCATGCCAAAATTCAAGAGCTGTGGAGGCACGTGGCTTCTACCTAGACTTCAAGGGATGATGCACTGCTGTGCTTGGGAGCACTGCCATCCATCCCTGGGAGCACTACTGTACTTGGGAGCCCTGCTGTGGGGGAAGCTACCGCAGAGGTCTTGTTAGAGCAATGCCCTATGGACCTGTGAAAGAGGGACCACCCCCGACACTCCAGAGTCGGTAGTGCCAGTAGTAGGGTGCAGCACCCACCTGGGAAAACTGCAGGCACCAGTTTACAGTTCCAATGCAAAAGGACTGAGCTCAGCAAAGCCTTGGAGGTGGGGTGGCCTGAGGCCTTAGAGGCCCAACCTCTGCCCCAGTGTCCAGGATGCATCAGAGGGGAAGGGAGGCCTGTCTTCCAACCTTAAAACTTGTGTCTACGCTACTGGATTTCAGACTTGCATTCAGTCAGTTACTGCCTTTGGAACAGGAACAGGAATAGGAATTGCTGTCCCACCATTGCGTACTGGAAACAGGTAACTTGGTTGGCTTTCACGAGTGAGTTTAAGACTCTGGGTGGAATGAATGTCTTTTGCACTGGGAGAAAAACACGAGTTTAGAGGGTGTGGAGGTGGGTGCTATTGTTTGGATATGATAGGGTTTCCCTGCAAAACACATGTTGAAGTTATCCAATGAACAGTACTGAAAGTTGTTTGAGAGGGTCATTAGGGATCCACCCTCTTGACAGGACTAATGCCATTCCTTCCATCAGGTTTTTATAAATCACCGAGCCTCACTGAGCCCCTCCCCCTTCCACACTTCTCCTTCATTTTATTTATTTTTACTTGTGTGTGTGTGTGTGTGTGTGTGTGTGTGTGTGTGTGTGAGACAGTTTGTATTAACTGTCAAGTTGACAAGAGCTAGGATCACCTGTGAGGGATAGATTAGGTTAGCCTCTGTGCATGTCTCCAAGGGATTCTTTTTTAAGTCTTCTTAATTAATTAATTAATTAATTAATTGTAAATGGAAAGAGATAGAAGAGAGACAGACAGAGGAGAATGGTCATTCCAGGGCCTCCAATCACTACAAACAGACTCCAAATGCATGCGCCACTTTGTGCTTCTGGCTTTATGTGGATTTCGGGGAATTGAATCTGGGGCAGCAGGCGTTGCAAGAAAGTGCCTTTAACCACTGAACAATCTTCCCAGCCCTATTTTAAATTTTGCTTATTCATTTACACCTATTTGTGTATATGTACATATGGGTGTGCTGGGGTCTTGCCATTGCAGATGAACTCCAGATGCATGTGCCTCTTTGCACCTGTTTTTTTATGGGTGCTGAGGAATTAAACCTGGGCTGACAGGCTTTGCAAGTAAGCACCTTTGACCCTGAGACATCTCCCCAGCCCCTGTTGCAATTTTTTGTTGTGGTTGTTGTTTTAAGGTAGGGTCTCTCTCTACCCTGGGCTGACCTGGAATTCACTATGTAGTCTCAGGGTGGCCTCGAACTCACAGTGATCCTCCTACCTCTGCCTCCAGAGTGCTGGGATTAAATGTGTGTGATACCACACCTGGCTTGTTGCAATTTTTTAATGAAAAATATTCATCAAATGACATAGAGCCCATTCAGTCTATGGTCTTAGCTGCTGGAGAATGCAGCAGATAATTGTTTCTGCTCACTGCTAGTGTTTAAGACGGAATGAGAGCCAGAACGAGTTCTAGGGCTCCCTTGAACCTGAGAAACAAAGTGTACACTCACCTCTGAATGAAGCCCTTACACATTCTCTGACATTGGTCAACGTAGCCTAATTATGGTCACTTTCATTCCACATTACAAGGGGATATTATGGGCTACTGTTGGGGAAGAACCATTTAGGAAAAGGACCTCAGAGTCCTAAGCATCCTAAGCTTTTGAAGGGAAAAATAGGTTTTAAAATGATTAGGGGCAGGGCTGAGGAGATGTCTCAGCAGTTAAAGTACTTGCTTGAAAAGCCTGCTGTCCACAGTTTGATTCCCCAGTAGATCCCCCAGTACCCACATAAAAGCCAAATGCACAATGTGGTGCATGAATCTGGAGTTCATTTGCAGAGACAAGAGTCCCTGGTGCACCCATACTAGGTCTCTCTGTCTCTCTGTCTCTGTCTCTCTCTCAAATAAATAAAAATATTTTTAATTGAGGGCTGGGAAAATGGTTCGGTGGTTAAAGGCACTTGCTAGAAAAACCTTGCTGAGGTTCAGTTCCCCAGTTCCCATGTAAAGCCAGAGGCACAAAGTGGTACATGCATTTGAAGTTCATTTGTAGTGGCAAGAGGCTCTGGAACACCTGTGCTCTCTGTTTCTCTCTCTCTCTCTCTCTCTCTCTCTCTCTCTCTCTCTCTCTCTCTCTCTCTCTCTCCCTTTCTAATCTCTCAAATAAATAAATAATTTATTTGGGGCTAAAGAGATGGTTTAGCAGTTAAAGGCACTTGCTTGTAAAGCCTGATGGCCCGGGTTCTATTTCCCCAGTACCCACATAAAGCCAGATGAACAAAGTGGTACATATGTCTGGAATTCTTTTGCAATGACAAGAGGCTCGAGCATGCCTCTCTGTCTCCCTGCCCCCTCTCTCTGCTTGCATATAAATAATAAATTGGGGGTTTTGTTTTGTTTTTAAGGTAAGGTCTCACTCTAGTCCAGGCTGATCTGGAATTCACTACTTAGTCTTAGGCTGACCTCAAACTCACTGCATCCTCCTACCTCTCCACCTCCCATGTGCTGGAATTACAGGTGTGCACCACCATGCCCAGCTAATAATTTTTTTGGGGGAGGGGTTGTTTTTTGAGGTAGGGTCTCACTTTAGCCCAGGCTGACCTGAAATTTACTATGTAGTCTCAGGCTGGCCTTGAACTCACAGCAATCCTCCTACCTCTGCCTCCCGAGTGCTGGGATTAAAGGCATGCACCACCACACCTGGCTCAATTTTTTTAATTGAGTGTGTATGTGTGGTGGGCATTCATGTCTGTATCTCTGTGGTCATGTGTGTGTGCTGGTGCACATGCATGTGTGTGCACATGGGTACAGAAGCCAGAGTTCCATGGTAGGTGTGTTCTTCAGTCACTGACCTCTTTTATTCTTTGAGACAGGGCCTCTAGATGAACCTAAAACTTACCAATTCAAGGAGACCTCATAGCCTGTGGGCTGCAGCAGCAGGCCGTATTTTATGAGGGTTCTGGGGCTCCAAACTCAGGTCATGCTTGCGCAGTGAGTTCTTAGCCACAAGTGATCTCTTAAGCCCAAAGATAGGCTTGTTTTTAAAAAATATTTATTTATTTATTTATTTATTTGAGAGAGAAAGAAGCAGACAGAGAGCGGGAGAATGGGCACACCAGGGCCTCCAGCCACTGCAAACTAACTCTAGATGCTGGCACCACCTTATGCATCTGGCTTTACATGGGTACATGGAAAATTGAACCCAAGTCCTTAGGCTTTGCAGGCAAGCGCCTTCACTGATGAGCCATCTCCAGCCCACTTTTTTTGTTTGTTTTTTCGAAGTAGGGTCTCACTCTAGTCCAGGCTAACCTGGAACTTACTTTTTGGTTCCAGGCCACGAACTCTCAGCAATCCTTCTACCTCTGCCTCCCAAATGCTAGGATTAAAGGCATGGGCCACCATGCCCAGCAAAGCTAGGTGTTAAAAGCTGCCATCACTAACAATGATGACCCTGTCGTAGGTGTTCTCTACTACTGTGTTCTGGTTTCATTGTCCTGGCATCTATTTTTCCCTTTTTCCTCTTTATCACATCTTTTATTCTATTCTTCTCTCTCCTCTCCACTCCTTCCACACCTTTCTAGCTACTTTCTACAAGTTTACTAAAAAGTAGGCCTCCAGGATTATCCTCATTTTGCCTATGAGGGATCAAGTCTGCAGAAGGCCCGGGGACATTATTGGAACAGCTAGATAGGACCTCAGACCTGAGAGCCCACTTGGCCAGCCCCACCTCATCCCCAGATGTCCTAAGGCTCTGGAGTGAACTCCATCTTGCTTTTGGTGTGGCGCTTTGTCTCAATAATGTGAAGGTAACTACAACATCCTTGCTGTCCTTAGTTATTTTTTTAAATTAAATTTTATTTGCAAGCAGAGAGAGCAGAGATATGAGAGAGAAAAAGAGAGAATGGGAACACCCAGGCCTCCAGCCACTGCAAACGGACTCTAGACGCATGTGCCACTTTGTGCATCTGGCTTTGTGCATCATGGGTACTGGGGAATCAAACTTGGGTCATTCGGCTCTACAGGCAAGTGCCTTAACTGCTGAACCATCTCTCCAGCTCCCTTGGCTATCTTTAAACCATTGGCCTCCCTGATGCTAAGCATACAGGACCCTTAGCCCTGCCACATCCTATCACAGGGATTTGCACCAACGGAAAGAAGGAAAGCATGAGTCACCTTCCTCCTTTAATGGCTCATCAGCGCCTTTGGCCCAGCATGATGTAGCTCCTTCAGGAATGGTGCCTGCAGGTCAAGTACCCAGTCCCGCTGTGCAGCTGGGGCTTCTCTGTCCACTCGGACCCTCTCACATTCTCCCTCTCCCTGCTGCCTCCAGGTGGTTCTAGGGAAGGGCATTGGAGCACTCCCTGGGTCTCTGGGAGAGGGAAAGGAGCACCCTGTTCCTGTGACTGTCCTGAGGCAAGGGAAAGCCATTGGTGACAGGTAGCACTTGTCCCCACCCACGGCCCTGAGAAGGCTCAGTGCTACCCTCACCCCAGCATGCCCTTCAGAGTAGAAAACATGACCAGAAGTCATAGTTCTCAGAGAGACAGGGTCTGGCTGGGGCTCTGCAGGATGAGTCACCACCTCCTAGTCACTTCACTCCATGGCTTGCCAGCAAGCGACTCAGCTAGACTTGAGGACAGCATAGGCGCTGTGCCAGGAGAAATCTATGCAGGTTTCTGTCTCCATGGGAGGCCCAGATCCACAAAATGGAACCTCTGAGGTCATCTCCTTCACACTTCTACTCTGTTCCCCTACCATTAGTGCGGCACGATTGTCCGTCCTTTGACCATGGAAAGACCTCATGCAAAAGCTGAATGAAGCTGGGTGTGGTGGTACATGCCTTAAATCTCAGCACTGGGGAGGCTGAGGTAGGATGATCACTATGAGTTTGAGGCCAGCCTGGGCTACAGAGTGAGCTTCAGGTCAGCCTGGGCGAGAATGAGCTGAATGATGTTACTATTTATGAAATTTTGGGAAATTTCTTCTGGGGTTAAAGGCCTGAGCCACCACACCCAGCTCACCAAGAGATTTCTGAGCAGAGAAACTACTCCTGGGCTGAATAGGATGGTAGAATGCTTGCCTAACATGCATGGATGCCTCTGGGTTTGATCTTCAGCACCATGAATGTGGTGGCACATGCCTATAATCCTAGCACATGGGGTGGAACGGTAGAGGCAGGAGGATCTGAAGTTCAAGGTCATCCTTAGTTACATAGTGAATTTGAGGCAGGACTGGACTACATGAAACCCTCTCTCAAGAAAAGAAGAGGAGAGAAGGAAAAGAAAAGAAAAAAATAAGATTGTACTTCCAGCTAGATTGAACACAGCCATCCCCATCACGGTGGTCCCATGACTAAGCTTGGTGCACTTATGACTGAATCCCTACTGATGGGGGCTTGGTTTAGCTGAGGTCATAACTCATAAATGCAATCTCCTGGTCTGGCCCTTTTCCTCACCTGCTACCTTAAAACTCAATGTCCTGAGGCAGAATAGAATCGGTGACATTCCAGCATCAGGTTTATCTAGCAGCCCATCTGGGTTTCTGCATGTAACTTGTTGTAGTTACCTTTTTGTTGCTGGGACAAAGCACCTGACCAAAAGCAGCTGATAAGAGGAAAGGATTTATTTTTGGCTTAGAGTCTTGAGGGGAAGCTTCATGATGACAGGATAAAGATAATAGAGCAGAGGCTGTACATCATCTCCTGGCCACAGCAGGTTGTCCAACAGCAGCAGGAGCTGAGCTCTAGTAAAGGGGTGCTGGCTATAACACCCCTAAGACCACCCCCAAAACACATCACCTCTTCCAGCAAGGCTTCACCTCCCCAAGTACCATCAGCTGGGAACCAAGCCTTCAAAACACGTGAGTTTATGGGGGACACCTAATTCAAACCACCACAGAACCTCTTACATCCAAGAGACAGGAACTACTCAGGTCAGGAGCTTTCTTAGAAGACATAAAGTCAGCTTCCTATTGGTCAAATCCTGGGACATGTTAAAAATAGTAAAAAACCATGGTAGTAATGGATTCTATCCTAGGATAAAATAATCCAGGAGGACATGCTACGGGGAGCCCATGTGAGAAAGAAGGGAAAGCTCTCTGCTGAGACTTGAACATGACACCAAAAGTTCATGGATTGAAAATTCAATCCCCAAAGTCATATGCTAATGAGATTTAAAGACAGGTCCTTGGGGAATGATGAGGACTAGATGAGGCTTTATAAGAAGAGGAACTGGTGTGAGCATGGTCCTCTGTCACCTCTGCTGTGTTATGGTGTGACAAGAAAACCGCCCCCCCATGCGAAACAAACATTGACATTATGCTCTCCAGAAATGTGAACCAAACAAATCTCTATTCTTCATAAGTTAGTTTATGTTGTGGTTTGATGAGAACGCCTCCTGTAGGCTCATGTGTTTGAGCACTTGGTCCCAGCAAAGTGGCACTGTCTAGAAAAGTTGAGGAGCCTTTACGTGGTAGAGCCTTGCTGGAGGAAGTGTGTCACTGGGGGCGGGCCTTGAGGTGTTGCAGCCTGGCTCCACTTGCTATTCTTTCTCTCTACTTCCTCCATGCTGGTATGACAATGTGATGCCAGACGCCTGCTCCTGCCATGCCTTCCCCTCATGGTGTGCTCTACCCTCTAAAACTGTAAGCTGAAATATTTTGCTTCCCTAAGCTGCTTCTGGTCCAGTATTTTCTTTTAGGAGTGAGAGAGTAACCGAGACACCACACCAAGTCTCAGGTATTTTGTTATAGTAATGGAAGACAGGAGAATGCAACTAGCAAATGCCATCTTTACAAAACAAATCAAAACAGCATCCCCTGCATCTTGAGCATCCTCGGAGCACCACAAGTACACATGCTGTGCGGGGCAATTTGCACTCCATGGCAATCTGTGCGTTCGAGCTGCAGACCTGAATCCAGTCCATGTGTAATAACTATTTACGGAAAAAGAGCTTTTCACACACACACACACACACACACACACACACACAAATGCCTGTTTTCTATGGGTGGAGTTCTGATTTAGAGGTCAGGCATGGCTTTGAAATTCCACCAAGCAATGTGATCTCAAGAAAGCTGCTTAACCTCTCTGGGATTCATCTATACATATGCATGATAATAATGTCCATTGGATGAACCAGCATTCCCTATACTGTCATTTCTTCAGGAGAGATGAGAATTTGTATCCATACCAAGACTTGTACATGTGTCTTCCTAGGTCCTATTCATAAGAACCCCAAACACTTCAGATATTCCTCAACCCACTAGCAAAGAAAGGAACAAGCCAGTGAGAACATGAATGAATTTAACAAGCATTGTGTTAAATGAAAGAAACCAAAGTTACATCTTTTTAAAAATTATTTATTTGAAAGTCAGAGAGGAGACAGAGAGGGAGAGAAAGAGAGAAGAGAAAGAAAGAAAGAAGTAGGCATGCCAGAGCATCCTGTCATTGCAAAGGAAGTCCAGACACCTGCATGACTTTTGGCACCTGGATTCCGAGGGTACTGGGAAATTGAACCCAGGACAAAAGGCTTTGCAAGCAAGCACCTTTACCACGGAGCCATCATCTCTCCAGCCCTAAGAGATTATATCTTTTAAAAAATATTTATTTATTTACTTATTTAATAAGAGAGAGTGAGAGAGAAAGAGGCAGACACAGAGAGAGAGATTGGGTGCACCAGGGACTCCAGCCACTGCAAATGAACTCCAGGCACATGCACCACCTTGTTGTGCATCTGGCTTTATGTGGGTACCAGGGAATCAAACTCGGGTCTTTCTGCTTTGTAGACAAACGCCTTAACCACTGAACTATCTCTTCAGCCCAAGATTTTGTCTTTTAAAGTTGTGTGTGTGTGTGTGTGTGTGGTGTATGTGCATATGTACAAATGTGCAGAGGCTGGAGAACACCTGGTTTTTTCCTCTATGGCTCTTCAGTTTTCTCTTTCTGAGACAGAGTCTCTCCCTGAACCTGGAGTTGCTAGTTTTCATGAGACTGGCTGACTAGCAAAACTCCTGTCTCCACACCCCCTCCCCCGCCAGGCCTACGGTTACAAGTATGTGTGGCCATGCCTGGCTTTCTCCGTGAGTGCTGGGGATCAAACTCGGGTTCTCGTGCTTACATGGCAAAGCACTCGGTTGTAGTCAGCTTTCTCATTGGTGCACAGAAAGAACCCAGCCAAAAGCTGCTTGTGCAGGAAAGGCTTTATCTTGGCTCACAGACTCGAGGGGAAGCTCCATTCTGGCAGGGAAAACGATGGCATGAGCAGAGGGTGGACATCACCTCCTCCACAGCACTGCAAACAGTGGCAGGAAGGTTCGTCAAACACTGGCAAGGGGAGGCTGGCTTAGAACCTTTATAAGCCCGCCCCCAACAACACAGCTCCAGTGAGGTTCTAACACACAAACTGCCATCAGCTGAGGAGAGAGCATTCAGAACACGTTTGTTTGTGGGGACACCTGGGACAAACCATGACACACTCTTACCCACCAACCCATCTCTCCAACTGAAAGATTACACTTTTAAATGATTCTACTTTTATAAAAGTCTTTTTTAAAAACTCTATTTTTTATTGGTAGCTTCCATAATTATAGACCATAAACCATGATTACCACCCCTCCCATCTCTCTTCCCCCTCTCAATTAGTCTCTGTTTTGTTTCGGTGTCATCATCTTTTCCTCCATTATGTGTAGGTATTATCAGACACTGTGAAGTCATGAATATCAAGGTCATTTTGTGTCTGGAAGTTTGCATTGTAAGCAGTCCTACCCTTCCTTTGGCTCTTACAATCTTTCTGCCACTTCTTCCGCAATAGACCCTGAGCCCTGGGAAGTGCAATAGAGATGTCAACTTTATAAAATTCTTGAAAAAAACTATAGCCAGAGGACACCAGTGGGCTGTCTGGGAAGGGCCAAGCAGAAAGTTCCTGTGGAGTGGCAGTGTTGCATGCTGGGAAGGTTAGAGTGGTGGTTACTCAACTATGTACATTCGTCCAATTTCATCAGCTTGTACATCCAAACCAATTTGTTCTTGGTTTTTCGAGGTAGGATCTGGCTCTAATCCAGGCTGACCTGGAGGGCACAGTGATCATGCTACCTCTGTCTCCTGAGGGCTGGAATTACAGGTGTGCATCACCACAGCTGGCTAAAACAATTTTTAAAAAATATTTTTGGGGGGCTGGAGAGATAGCAAAGTGGTTAAGGTGCTTGCTTGCACAGCCTAATGACCAAGGTTTGATTCCCCAGTACCCACATAAAGCCAGATGCATAAAGTGGCACATGCATCTGGAGTTTGTTTACAGCAGCTAGAGACCCCGGTGTGCCCATTCTCTCATTCTCTCTATCTCTCTGCTTCCAAATATTTATTTATTTGCAAGGAGAGAGAAAGAGAGAAAGTGAGAGAGAGAGAGAGAGAGAGAGAGAGAGAGAGAGCATACCAAGGCTCTTGCTACTGCAAATTCCAGATGCATGTGTCATTTTGTGCATCTAGCATTACCTGAGTACTGGGGAATTGAACTCGGGCTGTCAGGCTTTTCAAGCAAGTGTCTTTAACCTCTGAGCCATCTCTCTGTCCCCTAAAAAAAATTTTTTTTTTTTTTGGTTTTTCAAGGTAGGGTCTCGCTCTAGCCCAGGCTGACCTGGAATTCACTATGTAGTCTCACGCTGGACTCGAACTCACAGCGATCCTCCTACCTCTGCTTCCTGAGTGTTCAGCAAGAAAGCCTGTCTCAAAGAACAAGGTGGAGAGTGACTAAAACCTCCAGTGTCCATCTCTGGCCTCTACATGCACACACGTGCACCTGTGCACACAGATGAACATGCACACACACCACACACACACAAAAACCTCACATGCTACAGAGTTATTTATGAGGATTGAGTGCTATCTATAGGGCTTCAAGTTCAATGCGTTCCCTGAGAGGTTCCCTAAAGACATAGTAGTGACCATATGGACAGTCTGGATTGAGCAGAGCCAGCCCGGTAGGACCCACCCAGGGAACCCACACTCTCAGGTGCTCTGCACCTAAATAAAGTGAGTCACCTGGTGACAAAGGAATAGACAGCAAAGAGGGTAGGTTCCGGCGGAACTGTCCCCATCTTTGGGTCCCCCAGGGCAGCAGATGCCTCGCCCATGCCTGGGAAACAGTTATGACTTCCTGGCAGAGGCCTGGGGCACCTTCTGCCCTTTTGATTCAGCCAGCCAGTCCACACCCAGCCCACAGCCCTCACGCAGCCACCCAGGTGGTAAAAGTCCAGCCTGCCTGCAACGCCCAGCTCCCTCTGTGCCACCCTGGGCAGCCTGATCTGGCTGGGTGCCCGCAGACCCGTGTCCCAGCGAGGCCTGGAGCATCCAAACAAGTTCACCTGGACAAGCCAAGGGACAGGCCGAGGGGAGGACCCGAGGAGCCAGGGAAGACATCAGGCCTCGCTGCAGCAAGGAGCTGCATGTTATTTAGATATGTTATGTCTCATTGCCCGGCAACCAGGGCGGGGAGGGGGGTCTCCTGCTGCAGCGGGCAGGCTGACTCATCGCCGCGCACCAGGGACTCTGGCTCACGTGTTCTGCAAGGGCGAGGCCACCAGGCCCTTGGCTGTGGCATTCCTGGCTGGGACAGCGCCAGGTCCCAGCTTCTCACCTGCCTGCAGCAGCGTGGATACTGACTGGGCAGGCCGGCCACTGCTTGGACCCTGGCTCTGCCGCTTGCGTGGCTATGGACAGGTCACTTAATGTCAGTCACTTAGAAGAATGAGAGCTTACAACAGACTTTATATGAGTTGGTTCACACAGATGCAACCCCCTCCCCCCCTTTTTTTTGGCAATCTGTAAACTGTAGTCCCAAAGTTTAACTTTCCCAAAGTCACCTAATTTATACAAAGAAGCAGGACTTGAACCTGGGTCCGGGTGATTCAGAACCGTGTTAATAACAGCAGCCCACCGGGAACACTTGGACCGCCTCGCCCATTTGCGTTTAGGAACAGCCCCCAGCCCCAGGCTGGAGCCCTGTAGAATTCTCTCTGACGTCAGAGCCGCGTCTTCCGGTTAGAAAGGCTGCAAGATCCCAGTGCAAGCGGGTGCGGCTGCCCTCCTGCGTCAGCCCAGGATGGGAAATCCCAGCCTCCGGCTGCCCAGCAGGTGTTGGCCAGGCGCTGCCTCCTGTCCTCTTTAGACGGTGTGGGGTCATGTTTGGCAGAGGATCTGAGTCCAGCTGTGCCATTCGGAGCATCTCCCTGACTCCCCACTGCTCAGAGGGTGCCCCCCCCCCACCACCACCAGGAGAAATGGAACCCAGGGCCACTCCCAGGCCTCTATGTCTGGAATCTCTTACCCTTCCACTCTGAGAGCCCCTGCCCTCCAGGCCCCAGTCCAAGGTGGAGGCTTCCAAAGTCTGCAGGTGCTGAGCGCCAGCCCCCCGCTTGCAGGGCTTCCTGGAGCACACCAAGTCTTAAGAGAAGCCAGGCCTCCAGATGTGGTGGTGATCGCCTTTAGTCCCAGCACTTGGGAGGCAGAGGTAGGAGGATCACTGTGAGTTTGAGGCCAGCCTGAGGCTACATAGTGAATTCCAGGTTAGCCCGGGCTAGAGTGAGACCCGACCTCGAAAACAAAACAATAAATAACTAAAACCAAGGAAGATGACTTTCCTAAGGCCACTGTATTAATCTGTTTTGCATTACTATAATAAACTGCCCGAGTCAGAGTAGCTTTATTAAAACTGGGTTATTTTAGCTTATGATTCTGGTTGATTCTAGGTGCTGCGTGTGGCAGTGGCTTTGATGGCAGCACAGGGTGTCTATCACTTGGAGGGAAACAGGGAGCATGCTCTATGTGATTCCTCTGGCCTTGTGTGTGTGTGTGTGTGTGTGTGTGTGTGTGTGTGTGTGTGTGTGTGTGTGTGTGTGTGTGTGTGGAGTCCAGAGGACACCCTTGGGTGTCATTTTCAGGAGCATCTTCTACCTTCTTTGAGACCAAGTATCTAATTGGCCGGGAGCTCAGTCATTAGTTTAGATTGGTGGGCCAGCCAGCCCTACATTCATCTCCCCGCACCGGGACTACACGTGCTTACCACCACCTGGTGTGTTTAAGTGGTTCTGGGGATTGAACTCAGGTCCTCAAGCTTATGAGGAATGGGCTTTATCCACTAAGCTATCTCCCAGCCCATTTTTCTATTTATTTATTTATTTATTTATTTATTTATTTATTTATTTATTTATTTATTTATTTATTTATGTGCAAAGAGAGAGAGAGAATGGGTACACCAGGGCTTCTGCCACTGCAAACAAACTCCAGATGCATGAATCCCCTTGTGATTCAGGGTACTGGAGAATCGAACCCTGGCTGGTGGGATTTGCAAGCAAGCACCTTAACCACAGAGCCATCTCTCCAGCCCCCCTCCCCCATTTATTCCATTTTAAAGAGCTTAGGCCTGCATCATGAGAAATTTGAAGTTACTGAATAAGGAAGGGCAGGAACACTCTGGGTTAAGACCTCCACTCCTCCAGCTTAATTTCACCTACCTCTTAACACCTGACCAACCCAGCCCAGGTGTGGTGGTACACATCTCCCACCCTTGAGAGGCAGAGGCAGGAGGAGAGCAAACATGAGGCCAGCTTAGAATTACTTAGCAAGATCTCGATCTCGTCTCAAAAACCAACAGATTAGTACATCAGGTGTAGCGGCGCACACCTTTAATTCCAGAACTCAGTAGGCAGAGGAGTTCGAGGCCAGCCTGAGACTACAGAATGAGCTCCAGGTCAGCCTGGGCTAGGGTGAGACCCTACCTTGAAAAACCAAAAAGATAAAAATAAAATAAAAAGGTTGTGGACTTATCTCGGTGGTAGGCACTTGCCTGCATGTGTGAAGTCCTAGGTTTTATTTTCAGCAGCCCTCAAAAATTGAATAAAACTATTATTATTTAAACCTGACTCGCCCCAATACTATTACAAATGTAGCATTGTTGCAAGGTTCTTGGTAAGTGTACCCTGAACAGTCACGGCAATGGAACACCCATTGCACACAAAGGGGCCTCGGTTTCTTCAGTCACACAATAGGAGGTTACCCCAGAGGGCTGCTTTTAAACAGGGTTCCAATCCTTTCATTGTAGCTTGTGACATTCAACTAGCAGGAACAAACTGCATAGAGAAGAAAATAGAAGGTGTCACCATGGCAAAAATGAGCACTGTGTTGAGCTGGGCGTGGTGGTGCACGCCTTTAATCCCAGCACTCAGGAGGCAGAGGTAGGAGGATCACCATGAGTTCAAGGCCAGCCTGAGACTACATAGTGAATTCCAGGTCAGCCTGGGCTAGAGAGAGACCCTACCTCGAAAAACCAAAAAAAAAAAAAAAAAAA
>PVHP010040685.1:0-15757 GCA_004024765.1 Zapus hudsonius | reverse complement strand
GGTGACAGTACAGGACTACACCACCTGGAGGTGACATTACAGGACTACTCCACCTGGAGGTGACACTACAGGACTACTCCACCTGCAGGTGACAGTACAGGACTACACCACCTGGAGGTGACAGTACAGGACCTACACCGCCATGCTATTGTCTTTTAAGAGTTTAGTATTCCTTCAGTTACCACCTACCTGCTCATGTGTGAATACCACACATAGAAGGGTAGTCACTGGGTGCTGGGTGCAAGCTGCTGGTTTCTACTCTTCCCTTGTCCAGGTCTCAGAGCCACAGGCATTCTCAGTTGGTCAGCTCTGTAGCTGGTGTTTCCAGCACCATCACCAAACAGCACTGCAAAACCGCAGTTATTACTGACCAGTGAAGTGTCCAACCTTTTGGGTAAAGCATTTCTCAAAGACTGGCTTTTATATTGAGACAGTCAATGCTTTACTTCTTACTCAAGGTAAATAGTAAATAATATTTTAAATCAACGCAATTTTAAGAGTAATATTTTGGGAACCTAGTATCTCTACATAGTAATCAATATGTTCATTATATAAATATATGCTGACTTTTGTGTCTAACAAACTGTTTAAAGGCCTCAGATGCACAGTGAGCTGACATTACTGCAGCTCCCATAAATCATTCTGAGTCTTTGTCATTTTAGGAATGGCTACAATGAAGGTGAAGAAATTCACTTTCCAAATACTGATCTAGGGAGAAATTTGATATGTTAAAATAGTTTTGTATTTTATTTGGTTGACATTCATCTCTGAATTAATTATACTTTGATGCCTTCTCCATTTTGAATGAAATACTTGGAACTTTTCATGACTAATTTAGCACAAACTAAAGAGAATACTTTTGATGTTGTTTGCCCCTTTGGACTAGAGGGGATTTATTTGAATTGTTACACTCATTCTAAGATGGAATGGAAATGCATTGATGACTGTTCACCAGAGAGAAAAGAGAAACTGCTTTCCATGAAGTACACATCCATTAATGCTATCAAGTAGAAATAAGATTTTCTGAAATAAGCTAATTAAAATTAAAATTAATTTAACTAAAGTAAAATTAATTCCAATGGAAACATTTGACTGAAGCATCTGACCATGTTATAGTCAAAACTTCAGAAGCAAAGGCCCCTGGCAGCGGGTTATGACTCCCTTCTGGTGTGTAGCGGGACTATCCTTGGTGGCACAGGAGTAAAGGGCAAGGTGTCACTCACTGCTAATGCATGAGTTTACAATGAGCAGAGGCTCTAAAACATCCTGAGACTGCTTTACACAACAAAACAGTTGTCACATAGCTATAGACTATCTTTTTGGAAGTCCTGTGGATGGGTCTCAGGGATGCCAGGCAAACATTACCGCTGAGTCATGCTCCCAGCTCCAGCATGTTTTGGAGAACTTAGACTAAGCTTTGGAGAATGATAACATGCTAACTGAAGGTAAACTGTGCAAACACAAATGTATGGCCATCTGAATCAACCCCATTGTGTTTCCCTCCCCACTTCCACGTATAGTGTGGCATTTGGGTACTCTGATGTGGATGGGCCTTTTGTTGAGACACAGCCAGCGTTTCCACTCCTTTTATTAGCCAGTCACTGGAAAGATGTCACAATACAGCCATTCTCTTGAGGAATTCAGAGTCATGTGGAAGGACAGATAACAATAATACACGTGTAGTGTGATCAGTAAAAAAGAAATCAGACAAACCCAAATTCAAGTATATATGAAGTCTCAGAACTATTTGCCTGTTTTGGGCTGAAATTGTTATCAAAGGGTAGATAATGGGATATTTTAAGAAGACATGTCTAGTTTGAAAGACGGACGTGATGCTGTTTGGAAGATGTCTTTAACTCAGAGGTCATTCCAGATTGTGTTGACCTTTCTTCACCCTGCACTGTTATTACAGAATTAGCTCACCATCAAAATCTACTGCATCTGTTCACGATGCAGCTGGTGATCATGTGCAGGTGACCTTGCCATTTGTAATTAATTGGTGTTTGGGATGTTGAAGATTCGAGAAGAGTGGTGGAAACAAATATCATTATTTATTTATGTTTATTTATTTATAGGTATCACTCTAGCACAGGCTGACCTGGAACTCACTCTGTAGTCCCACACTGACCTTGAACTCATGGTGATCCTCCTACCTTTACCTCTACCTCTGCCTCCCAAGTGCTGGGATTAAAGGTTTGTATCATCAAGCCCAGCCAGAAATATCCTTTTAAAAAGTGCTATTTTTATAAAATAGCACAAATATTCGTTCCTGATACACTTCTATTACCTCTCCCTGAGAGCTGTGTCAGATTTAGATTAACCATCATCATTGCCAGTCTTATAAATACAAACTGTCTTATTGGGGGGGGGTTCTTTTTTATTCTTTTTTAATGCTAGGATTGAACCTGTGGCCTTGTGCATGCTAGGCAAGCACTCCACCACCGAATTCCATCTTCAGTCCCTTGTTATTTTTAATGAAATTAATTTATGTAGTGTGCTTTCTGGCATGAAAAAGATGTTTGCTTTCCATTAAATTTGTAATTTCTACATTGATTCTGTATTAATTTGTATGTTAATTCTGTTTTGGTTTCATAATTCATTATTTCTCTAGGTTCTTCACTATCAAATTCTTGTCAGGAAGTCTTACAGAAATGGAATTCCTTTGGCTTACATTCTTGAGGACACTACAAATTATGGGATATGAAATTTAACTTCTTGAATTACCAATTATTTTTCCAGGTCTTGTTTATATTGAATTCAAATTAAGAAAGTATATTCATTAAACAATTGCCACAACAGAAAATCAGATACCTTTCAGTTCTAATGGTGTAATGGCTTGATCCCCAGCTGATGGCAATTTTGGAATTGGAACCTTGTTGGAGGTGTGTTGTTGGGGGTGGGCTTATGGGTGTTCTAGCCAGCTTCCCTGAAGGGAAGACACAGCTCTACCTGAGCCTGGGAAAATGTTTAACATAGGGTTTTACACAGGTAACACCTCAAAAGCACCTGGGAGGATGTTGTACATATCTGAAGGATCATATCTCTGATAAGGCCCTTTTGAAAAGATCTCTGCAAGCCAGCCCAAGCCACATTTATATGGTCACCTATTGTCTCTTGATAGCCCCCTAAGGAGGCCCAGACCCAGGCCGACTTTACACCTACAGTCTTTAAGAGCCTGCAGAGAGCTTTTCCATGGACATGACTTCAGACCCGATATGTCTGTCCACTCTCCACTCCTTGCTGAATAAAGGAATCCTTGTCTGAGTATGCTCAAGTCCAGTGTGCCTTCTGCCTCAATTTCCTTATATTCCCCTTGCCAGGGTTTGGCACACTCTCCTGATGCTGTTGTCCACCAGATGTTGGCCAGGAGGTGGTGTTTACCCTCTGATCATGCCATAGTTTTCTCTGCCATCATGGAGCTTCCTCTCAAGTCTATAAGGCAAAATAAACCCTTTCCTTCCTATAAGCTGCTTCTGTTTGGATGTTTGTGGCAGCAACAAGAAAGCTAACTGTATCAAAATGGATTACTAAATTTTATCAGTTATTCACAAGAATCTTATTTTAATACAATTTTCCTTTTAAGAAGGAACTAAGGAGGTAGAGGGTCTGTTGCAAATATCCTAATTAAAAAAAATCTTTTGTCTTTCAGAAAATAGCAATTATGATGTTTTGCTTCTTTATCTATCATATATCATCCATCATCATGTATCTGAGAGAGAAAATAGTTGGAGAAGCTAGTCTGCATCTTAACACAATGGGAGAAAGTCGTCCATGAATCTTACTCTCCTACACTCCTTGTCAGGTGTGGCAAGAATGCAGGACTGACTACTCTTTGCTGGGGCCAGTTCTCAAGGCTGAGCTTGCATCGAACATGTTTGAAGCAAAATCTTTTTTCCAGGGCAGAGAGAATGCTTGCCTCCATTCATGATAAAAACCAGAGAATCTTCCCTGTTTAGCAGTCCTCAGCCATGACAGAAACTCACTCTGTGTGTGGCCCTATCATGTTGCCCTCATGGAAATGAGGACGGGGAACCGGTGAAAATATGCCCATGTTTATGCCCCTTACTGCTTCTTCACTCTTGTCTCGGGAGTCTCTTCTGTGGCAATCATGGAAGAATAACACCACCCAACAGCAAGGCCCCCAAATCACCTCAAGATTCTCATCATGAGTTTGATGTGATACAAGAATTCTTTGTCACCTGGAAAATTTTTATCTCACAATTAAAAAGTTAATTTGTTTAAGGCTACTTTTTATATAGGACTCGGTCACACATAAAAACATAGTCTAAGAAGATTAAAAATCCTTTAGAATGAGATAAAACCTTATACTTATATAAACTGTTAGTATACAAAACTATGTATATAAAAAATTTATTTCCCAAGAGTATTTCTCAGAGTAAGTTTTGGAAACCAGAAAGTACACATAAGAACTTTGTGAGACTATTCAAATAGTGACGGATTTTACAGAGAAACGGTATACGATATGTTTGTTCAGGACAAAAGGAAATAAAAAAGTATAAAACCAGATAAAAATACAAATCCAGTATGTTAGCTGCCCATCAGAGTAGCTTCTTTCTCTTCTCTCTCCCCTTCACCTCGAAAGTAACAAATACTCTGGAGGCAGCGTGTATGGTTGCACTCTTGATCTTCTGCTGAACAGTCAATGAACTTGAGAGTCTGGGTGACTGATGGCCATCCAATGGGCCCTCCCATTCCTTTGTTTCTTCTTCTTTGATTAGTAAGGGTCTTCCTAGGGTTTGGCCGACAAGGTTACAGACTTCTTGAGCTTTGCGCCATGCATTCTCAACAGCAACAAGACAGGCTTGCCGGCTTTGGGGTTGAAAGCAGAAATATTAGTATGGCGTTAAATGAACTGTAGAATTAATAGTGTAAAGATATGCTTACACTTACCGTAGATTCTCAACAGAACCTGGAGTGTGAAAGAACTCGGGTGGGCTGATGACCACAGAGCTATCTAGCTTTTCAACAAGAAAGTTACAAATATTTTGCATTTTTCCAAATTCTGTAAATGTAATGCAGACCTGTAAGTGAAATGACACTTGATGTTATTTTCATGTCTGATGTGTTACTTCAAAATCCTCTCTAAATTTGAGTATACCCAACACAGTCCAAAGCAAAAATCCAGACTTTTAAGATTTCAACAGTAAAGTGGACTTAGAACTCACCCACCATGACTCAGGGAACTTTGTGGAAAAGGGGGCAGAAAGAGTATAAGAGCCATGGTGGGGAGAATATCCAGAAACATTGCCCCCCTCAGCAACAACATACCAAACAACAACAACAACAAAAACCACAGGCTACTATTGCTTGTACAATTCATAAGCCCCTGTTCTATGGACCATTCCAGCAATCCCACTGAGAAGGGCCCTCAGCAGGCTGGGGACAGAAAGGGAAATGGGATACTATCACAAGAGTTGCTCATACAATGTAATTATTACCAATAAATAAGTTTAAAAAAGAAAACAAAAAAGAAGCAAAGCCAGATTATAAGGTTTTACTAAATTATAACAAATAACAGATATAACAGATTTTTAAAAATCCATTTGATACTTACATTTTTTCCTGTTTACCACCTTTGATTATGAATTTTGAAATTTATCTAATGTTGATTTGAATATTTTAAAATTCGTTATAAACTATTTTATAACTTCTTTAGCTTTGTCTAAATTCTTGCCCTGACAACTTTTTCATGATTCCTGAGCTAATTTTCATCATTAGACTTTGAATTGGCAACAATTGTATCTGTGTCTCTGGTCAGCAGTTAATTTTACATCTATTTGCAGAGGAAAATCTACTGTCCCATGTTCTCTGCCTTTGAATAGTGGAAGCAGCCTCATGTTCAGCAATATTTTAAAACTATAGTCTCTTCAACTTATGGAAAACTCATTATTTTCTTATAATCATTTCAGTGATTATATTCAGTGATAAGCAGTGGCAAAGACTGATCATCAGCTGGTTATCAGCTTAACCTGCAAAAGCCTGGGGAGCTCCACAGCGTGCAAAGTCCCCTAAGTGAGATGGCCTCCACTTTCTCCGTATGGGTCTTCTCTCAGGACCAGTTTCTTAACTAGCCTTCCACATGCTTCTACTTCCCCAGCATTACTTCTTAATCTCTTCAATGTTCACATCAGATCTCCAGTTTGTGGAGTTACCAGTGATCTCTATCTTCCCTCGTGGTTCTACTTGCTCTTGTCCACTGCCTATGCTTCGCTCCTGCTATCTCCTCCTTTCCACATTTCTGTGGTTCCAAGTCATCATTTGCATGCTATTCCTTTGATCAGTCTTTGTCTATTTTCTATAGCTCCCACATCTTCCCCAAGCTCTGTCTTTCTGGGCATGCAATATTTGCACTTCTGTTACCCTTATGGGCATTTTCTACTATCATAGCTTAAACTTCTTACTGTGGAAACTTGTTAGCATACATGAAAGTAGAGTTGACTATAAAGAAACCCAGGCATCTAATAGTTGGCAGCAAAAAAAATCACCTCACGACTCTTTGGAATAAAATTCTATCAATATAGAGCTCTGCAAACACCAAAACAAAAACTCAGGTCTGTTCCCTTACTTGCCAAGTCCACTGAAGTCCCAATCCTAGACAATCACTGACTTGTTTCTTCTCTGTTGGGCTCATGCACTGCGACCCCTACTGGCTGTTCCGTGCAGCTTAGTCTTCTATTGCACGGATAGAACCAGTTGGTTGAAAACATTGGTTTCCAGTTTGAAAACACTATGACTAAGGGTGCTTTTTCAAAGTAGTTGCAGATCTTTTACATTTCCAAATGTGTGTTATACTCAGTTTGTCAATTTATATTTTAAAATGTAGCTGGGATTTGGATTGGGAAATGTAAAGAGCCTATACACAAATCACCTGAGAACAAATATCAATATATATGTTCTCTCTGTACATAGAACAAGTATCAATAATATTGTTTTCCAAATCATGAAAGATACATTTCTCCATTTATTTATTTATACCTTTAATTCTCTGAGAAATGTTATACACTCTTCAGTATATCTTATCTGATTTATCTCTAGAAATTTTACGTTTCTTGCTATTAAGTTTTTTTTTTGTTGGTAGATTTTATGAGATTTTCCAAGTAGATGGTCACGTTGTTCTTAAATTAAGAGAAGTGATTTGCCTCTTCCTTCTCAACTTGAATGCTCTAATGTGTTGAATCTGTTTTTACCTTTGCCTACATCACCATCTTTATTATTTTGGGCCTGACTGCACAGGCCAGAACTTCAGTTCATCATCGTCAGGTACCTGAGTAAGACAGCACTAGGTTCTTGCTTAAGACATTTTCTGCTTCTAGAGACAAAGGCTCTCTCAGTGGGTAAACAAGATCCACCCCAGAGATGGGGAGATGGCTCAGTGGCTACGTGCTTGCTGTGCAAGTGTGAGGATCTGAGTCCGGCTTCCCAGAACCCACCTCAAGCTGGACATTGCAGTGTGAATGCCTGCAAGCACAGCAGCCCACACCACAGTGAGGAGAAGACAGAGGTAAAGGAAGCCCATGGACGCTCCTGGGTCAGCTAGCCTGGCAAACATGGAGAACAGTGAGAGACCCTGCATGGAACAAGGTGGAGGGTGAGGACTCACATCTGAAGCTGTCCTCTGATCTGTATATGTGTGATGGGGCAGGCTCCCCTGTATACATGAACATACGCATCCCAGGAAGAAGTATCCCCTCAAACTTCATTCTCCTTTGTTTACTCCTGTATGGTAGAAGCTGAGCTAAACACCCATTCCCCAGATGCTGGGAGTCAGAAACAGACAGCAGCCTTGTCTTGCCACAACTAGCACACACACCACTATATACCCTTAAACATAAAGTAAAAGGATAGCAGTTGTATCTAAATGCTGCCAAGAATCCGGTATTCTGTAATAGCTGACTTTTTAAAATTGGGGTATAGGTTAAAGTATTACAACACAATGAACTTGGATCATGAAGCAAAAGAATATGAAAAAGTAGCTCAATCCTTCCTTTATAGCTTTGCTCATAAATTTTTTTTAAAATATTTTATTTATTTGTTTTCAAGCAGAGAGAGAGAGAGAGAGAGAGAGAGAGAGAGAGCGAGCACCAGGGCCACCACCTTGTGGGTCTGGCCTATGTGGGACCTGGGGAATTGAACCAGGGGCCTTAGGCACTGGAGGCAAGTGCCTTAACCGCTGAGCCATCTCTCCAGCCCTCATAAATTTTTTTTAAAAAAGTTTTATTTCCTGGGGCTGCAGCGATGGCTCAGAGGTGAAGACATTTACTTGCAAAGCCTAATGACCCACATTAGATTCTTCAGTACCCACACAAAGCCAGATGCACAGAGTAGGGCATGAATCTGGAGCTTGTTTGGAGTGGCTGGGGGCTCTGGAATATCCACTCATATTCTCTCCCTCCCTCCCTCTACCTTTCCTCCCTCCCTTTGAAAATAAATAAATAAAATTATTTTTAAAAATTGGTTTTTCAAGGTAGGGAGGATCTTGCTCTAGTCCAAGCTGACCTTTAATTCACTATGTAGTCTCTGGCTGGCCTAGAACTCACAGCAATCCTCCTACCTCGGCCTCCCAAGTGCCTGGCTTTAAAAAAGTCCAATTTACTTGTGTGCAAGTGTGCACATGCATCGGCACACCAGGGTCTTTTGTCACTGCAACCAAATCCAGACACCTTGTGTCTGGCTTTATATGGGTGATGGGGAAGCTAACCCAAGTAAGCAAACTTTGCAAACTAGTGCCTTTACTGCTGAGTCATTCTCCCAGCCCCATCATTTAAGTAGGCATTTATGGGTTACTTAGTAAATCATAATAGTAGTAGTGATATTTAACTACTATTTCCCAGTTTCTATTTTTATTTAATTAAAAAAAAATCTCAGCTAGGCATGGTGGCACAGGCTTTTAATCCTAGCACTTGGGAGGTAGAGATAGGAGGATAGCTGTGAGTTCAAGGCAAGCCTTCAAATACAGAGTGAGTTCCAGCCTGGATTAGAGTAAGACCCTACCTTGAAAAACCAAAGAAAAAACCCTCTCAAATGAATCTTATAAAATGTATTTAGTAAGATCACCAGATATGTAAATGACTTCGAGAAAACCAATCTTCTATCACTGCTATGAAAACCATTTTTCTGGTAGACTTCAGTTCAAGAATACGTAAGATTGCAAACTGCCCAGTCGTACTACTTCTAGAACATACCTCGGCTTCCATATGATAAGCATTTTCCACTCTTCTAAAATCTTTCGTCACTGCTACATTTTCGTCCTTAAACAGTATCAAAATGAGTATGATTACTAAACATTTGGCTACTAAATGCAATATTCCTACATATCAATTACAAACCCAAACTTAAAATAGGAAAGACAAAATATGCAAAAAGAACTGCCTTCCCGGATGCTTCAAAACTTTCTTCAAAGTTCCACCAGATAAAAACCAAACCTGTATATTTTTGCTTAAAAACCTTTGTAACTGTCACTCCATTTATAGCTGTACATGTCATTTGCAGAGAAAGTATGCACTTAGGGTACATTTGAGTAATTGTACATAAAACATTTACTTATTTATTTAGAATTAGCATTTTTAAAAAACTTTTTCTCAATAGCTTCCATAATTAGACAACCATAATTCCCTCCCGGTCCCCATTTCCCCCCTCAAATCCACTCTCCGTCATATCCCCTCCCCCTCTCAATTAGTCTCCATTTTGTTTTAATATCATCATCTTTTCCTCCCATTATGAAGGGCTTGTGTAGGTATTGTCAGGCACTGTGAAGTCATGAATTAACAAGCCATTTTATATCCAGCAGATTGCATTGTAAGCGGTCCTACCCTTCCTTTGGCTCTTACAATCTTTCCACCACCTCTTCCAAAATAAACCCTGAGCCCTGTACAAAGTACATTTAATGATAGAGGTGTGTGAAGAGCTTAAAATGTTTGACTTATAAATGGGGTAAAAGAGATATAAAAAGTACATACTATATATACCTATAGGAAAGCCATGTTTATAAAATCAGGCTGCCACCATGCACCGCGTGATACTGCTGTGAGGATTTGCTAAGCAGCAGTACATAAAGTTCCTCAATAGAGAAAGCAGAGGCAGAAGCAGAGTCTATACTATCATAACAATCTTGCCAGTTTGCTTTTAGAACAGGAGTATTAATGCTTATGGATGCTTTTGGTAAATACAGAGTACATAATTCTGATGAAGAAGTAAAATTTCTTAATTTTCTAACAAAGTATTTTTATGTGTGCACACATGTGCACATGTGTGTGTGTATCTGCACATGTATGTAGGTGTAAGTAGAGGCCAGGGGACAAGACTGAGTGTTGTCCTTCAGATATGCTATCCACCTTTGAGACAGGGTCTCTCATGGGCCTGGAGTTCACCAATAGGCTTGACTGTCTGTCTAGCAAGCCTCTGGGCTCCTTCTGTTCCCTATAATCCCCAGCACTGGGGTTATAAGTACACCCCCACACCTGGCATTTTTACGTGGGTTCTGGAGCTCACACTTAGGTCCTCATGCTTGCTAGGTAAACACTTTACTGACAGAGCTACTTCCATCATCTCTCTGTTCCCAACCTCACAAAAGCTCATAAGTACAAAAAAATATTTTTTTTTACAAATTTACAAATTTAAAATATTTATTTGGGGAGAGGGGAAGACAGAGAAGGAGGAGAGAGAGGGAGGAAAAGAGATATAGAGAGAATGGGGCACACCAGGGCCTCCTGCCACTGCAAACAAGCTCCAGATGCATGTGCCCCTTAGTGCACCTGGCTTTACATGGGTACTGGGGAACTGAACCCAAGCTGTCAGACTTTGTAAGAAATTACCTTTAACCACTGAGTCATCTCTCCAGCCCTGAAATAAATTCTTTAGCTACTGTCACCCTTTGGAGCAAAAAAAACCCACATTTTTCTATCTTTCAAAACACACAATAAGCAAAAATATAATGGTTATTATGCCAAATAGTAATTTAATTATGTTATTTGGTAGCTTAGCATAGTAGCTGCAAGCTAATATTTAAGATATTAACTAATTATAAGCAGCTCATGTTTTGAAGAATATTCTCAGAAGCTTTGAGTATAATAGCACTAATGCCTGTCACTCCTATAGAAACATGAATACTGGGGCTGGAGAGATGGCTCAGAGGTTAAGGTGCTTGCCTGCAGGTAAAGCCAGATGCACAAAGTGGTGCATGCATCTGGAGTTCTTTTATAGTGGCTGGAGGCCCTGACCACACTCATTCTGTTTCTCTTCTCTCTCTGCTTGCAAATAAATAAATACAAATATAAAAAATACTTAAAATTATACAGGTAATACCTATTCACTATTAAAAAAAAAACCCTAGCAAGCAGATAAGGATAAAATAGTACTGTAGATATGACTTTGTTCTGAGGCAGGATCTCACTCTATCTCAGGCTGATTTGGAACTTGCTCTGTAGCAATCCTACCGCTGCCTTCCAAGTGCCGGGATTTAAGGGTGTGCACCACGACAGCTAGCTTACCTAACAACTCTTCTAAAATTTAATATTCCTTTAGGGCATGGAAATATATCTTTGCTCCAATTCCCCAATCTTGAGAGTAGGGAACATCTTTCTACTTGTCATCTGTCTATATTCTTTGATAGTGTTTGTGTAGTGTATGCATGAGTGGAGATGCCCATGCCCTGTGTGCACTTACGTGGATGCCAGAGTAGAACATCAGGTGTCGATTGCTTTTACACTGCTTCCTTGAGGTGGACTCTCTCAATGAACCTGGAGCTGCCTTTGTTTTCAGTTGATGGCTGACCAGTGAGCCCCAACAGTTCTCCTATCTCTGTTCCCCTCAGGAGCAGGATGTGGCTATGCCCAGCTTTTGAGGTGGGTGCTAGGGATCAACTCAGGTCTTCAGTTTGTGTGTTAAGTCCTCTTACCAGCTGAGTCATCTACCTAGCACCATTCAGTGTATTTTCTATGGAGTTCTTCACCATACTTACTGTTGAATAAGTTGTTTGTAAATTCCTGACACAAGTTATTATCAGATATATAATTTACAAATGCTTTCTCCCAGTCTATGAGATGATTTCTCATTGTCTTAATGTGTTACAGAGATTATAAGTTTTTGATAAGGCACAATTTATCTTTTTATTTGGTGCAGTATATGCTTTTAGTAATATGACTAAAACCTTATCTTCGAACTCAAGGTCACATAAATTTTCTCTTTTAAAAGCTTTATGTTTATTGCTGGGAAAAGAGTCTTGTGCATAGTCTTTTGATCCTAGTTAGCTGCTTAAGAATGGACCTTTGGACTGGAATACTTGGTACTGGAACAAACCAAGAGGTAAAATATCCTCATTGTTTGTACTGGTTAGTGCCCTCATGGGAATTTCCTTTCCCACTCAGTACCCACTCCTCTGTTCGCTAGTGTGTTTGTGTGTGTGTGTGTGTGTGTGTGTGTGACACAGAACCTGGCCAACCCAACAGAGTAAGTGTTCCAAGTAGGGAGAACAGAAGCTTTCGTAGCAGAGCACTTTCAGGCAAATAATTCACATATATTGGCAGATAGGTGCTGGGCCTGTATGCATGCAGATGAGGTGGTATCCATATCATGTGCTGTATTCCAGTACCTAAACCCTCAGTCACCCAGTGCCATGAGAATAAAATAGTAACATACTGTAACAGTCAAGGCATGGTGTCTAAACTGCTACCTCCCACCTGTGGGTAGGCTATCTGCCAATGATCCTTCTGGTTCTAAGAGTTCTCACATATAGCAACTGAAATACTGATTTTATAGAGCAGGAATCTTAAATGAGGCAGTATTTTCACAAAGCTAGCAAGAGTAAGTAGTTCTCTTAATTATTGAAAATATTCAAGCACTTCAGTAGAGCACTGTTATGGTCAGAACCACAGGCTCAGGCTCTGAGCACTTGTGCTAATTTGAAGGCTGTGGGGCCTTTAGATGGAGGGCCCTGGCTGGCAAAAGTAGCTAAGCAGGGGTGGGTCTTTGAAGGTTATAACCTGATCCTGCTTCTGGTCCTGCTCAGTTCTTCCTGATCCAGGCCACTTGAGCCAAAATAAACCCTTTCTCCCTCAAGTTGCTTCTATCAGGTACTTTGTCACAGCAACGAGAAAAGTAGAGATGTCATGGTAAGCATGTATGCATACATCTCCTTCCATTTCTGCCTTGAGTTGTCTCCTGGAGTCTTATCTCTTAATTCCCTTCCATGTTCCCCATTGTCTTCTGTGTCCTAGCCATACTGAACCAGTCATAGTGCTGTGAACATATACGCTGGCTGCATTCTAAGAGAGATGGAATGTTTGACAGGAGTGTCTCTTCCTTCACACAATGTTTCTGGAATTCTTCAAGTAAGATCAACACCACTTCTTTATGGCATCATGTATATACGTTCATATTTATTATATTCTGATCATGATAATATATGCTAAAATATAATTATACATTATATATTGAAAAATAAGATTTTAATAGGCTGAATGAGACATACAAGATGAAAACAATATAAAGATTAACAATAATTTGAAATGTTTGTCCCCTCCCCCAAAATTCTTATCTTGAAAACTAATCAGCAGTGTGATGGCATCAGATGGTCTTTGAGAGTAGACCCTCCTGAATGGACTCATGGTTCTTATAAACAGAGGCCCCAGGGAACTGCCTTGTCCTCTCTACCATGTGAGGACACAGGGAAAAGGTGCCGTCCGTCAACGCCTTAGATTTTCCAGCCTAAAGGGTTATGAAGAATAAATTTCTGTTGTTCACAAGCTACTTAGTTTGTTGCCTGTCATTATAGGAGCTCCTAAACTAAGCAATATGTTAAGTGCTATTTGAAAATGAAACGGGTTAAGAAATGCTTAATACTTCTTGGTTAAAAGAATAAAAAATTGTTTATAACTTTCAAACATTTTTTCCATTAAAACAATGCTAAACATGATAGTTATGCCTTCATCCAAGCTCACAAACCCATGGTTTTCTCAGTAGTTAAGCTAATAGCTTATCCAGGTGGTGTTTTGCACTTTTCTCTGATTCATTCAAACATTTCTGATTGTACACATTATGTGATATGGATAAGCATAACTCATGAATGCACAAAGACAAATGGCTTTCATTTTGAAGCTGAGTATGGAGGAAAGACCAATCAAGAATTATCTATCATACATGGTGCTAAGTTCTATTATAAGTGAGGAGTGGAGTACTGAATGTCAGCCATCAGTGTTAAGGACACAATGCCAAGAAAGTAAGCTTGGTCTGGTTCTTAAAAACAAAACAGACCTTAGCTGGACAAAGAGGAGAGAATGCAAGGAAAAGAAGACAAAGAGTGAGGTTCCATCCATTAAGCAAGTATTTAAATTAGGCCAGGATTTTTAAGTATTTATAAAATTAGAACCAAACATTCCAAGCTTTGAAATGAATAAAGACTTTGTAAAGAGCCACAAGTCATCTTGAAAAGCAGTCTAAATGATTTTTATATTATCTGCTGATCCAATTATCTACATGACTGCTTTCCCCATTAGTAGAGATAGCTGGAAGAAGACGCCGTCTCTTTCCTGTGACTTGCCTTGAGAATAACTAAATCTTAATGTAATAACTGTAAATTGGCCTTAGCAATTTTACATATTAGAAGTTAGAGACTCATGAGCTCAATTTACATTTTATGTAAATGACATTAGAACCAGTTATATTATTCAAAAAGGTTGTGGCCAAGCTGCCTTATAAGCACTTTTAAAAAATGAGCATACCCATATAATGTTACTTTCACTCTTGTCTAGAGAAGCTTCTTTTTCAGATGGCAGTGACCACTGGGATAATTCGAAAGATGACACAGTGCTGAGAAAAAAAAATGACAGTGGAGTGTTCAGCACTAGGACATCTCTATCACACTTCCCGAGGCACAGAGGTGGCAGAAAGAATGTAAGAGCCAAAGGAAGCTTCTTAAAGCACAAACTTCCAGACACAAAATGGCCTTGATATTCATGACTTCAAAGTGCCTGATGATACACATAACGCAAGGAAAAGATGATGACACTGAAACAAGAGAGACTGATCAAGAGGGAAGAGATAGGGGTGGCGTGGAGGGTGGGGGGGGAATCATAATGGTTTATGGTCTATGATTTTCAAAGCGGTCAATAAAGAGTTTTTATAAAAAGGTTGTGGCACTGGCAACGAGCTGAGGAGATATTTTTCTACATATTTTTAGTCATTATTTACAATTACCATTTAAAACTTTCTAAATTGTAAGATCACTTGGAGAAATTATATTCCAAATGACTTTTCAATAATTCTTAAGCTTGTAAACCCAAGATATTTTCATTTTTTAAATAAAGACTTGCTTTTGGAAGGTATGGCATTTGTAGCAATACACTGGAAGCAAGAATATATGCACTTTTACCAATGTGTGTTTCCTTGGATAAAGCATGGTTCTGGCCTCAGGATCCCACTTTGTGAAATGATAGTCTATGGATTCTAAGTTTCTTTTATTGAAATTATATGAAGTGGAGCAGAGTTGGAAGCAACGGAGCTTGTGGTTTCAGGAACTTGAGTTCAAATCTGTCCTGCTGGAGTTCAGAGCAGTCCTTCATCTCTTTGTATCTGGGAAATGGGAATACTGAGCCATGCCTAGCAGTGGACTGAATAGGCCGCTTCCTTTCTCAGAGACAGGCTTAAGGCAAGATCTATTTGGCAATCTGTCTCACGTATGTTTCTAGTAAAAATACTGGCTTCTCTAAACAAAGTTAAAACTAAAAAAGTTGAATTTTGGGGG
>PVHP010040684.1:0-15781 GCA_004024765.1 Zapus hudsonius | reverse complement strand
TGTGAGAGCCGTGGTGGGGGAGACTGTCCAGAGGCATGGCACCCCTCAGTAACAACACACTTGGGCCAGGAAGACCGGGCTGAGTACTAGGATATCCAGGATCCCTTGCCACAAGGACTAATACAGACAGCCCACGGAGGAGGATATCCAACTGATCAGGGATGGGGAGGGGGGGAATTGGGGAATTCGGGATAACAACGCATGGTTTGCCCACTAAATAATGTAACCCATTATGGACAATAAATATATATTAAAAAAAAGAAATAGATCACACTGCTTTAGACTGTTGCTGTTTTGTCTTGACAGTCTGCTTTCTCAGAGCACAGCCCAAGAGTCACACTGAGTAGGATAAAAGTGTTCTCTCAACTCCGTGCTTGTCTCCATAGGCAGACGATTAATGGCATCAGCCAAACACACGCCAAGCCAGGAGCTGCAGAGGCCCATTTGTTCACGCAGGAAGTGCCATAATGGGCCAGAAGAGACAGCCTGATGCAGTCTCTTATCTCTGCTGCCTCTAACCTCTCATAAGTCTTGACTTTGACATTCAGAAGGTTCTTGTTTCCCAGCTTACAAAAATCTGGTCAGGCAGGTCTTGGAGGGGTCTTGAGAAGCAGTTCTCTCTGGAGGCTGTGGGCTGGCCTAGGTGACCTCTCAATGGTAAGCAAGCTCATCTTGTAGGAAGAGAGATAAAGCCTGGATGGAGTGCTGGGCTTTAAATCAGAAATGGCTTCTCTTGTGCAAAGCGTGGACTAGTAAGTGTTGTAAGACCCTGTCATGGTTTGATCCAGGTGTCCCCCACAAACAAATGAATGTGTTCTGATAGATCAATCTTCAGTTGATGGCAGTTTGGGTTTTACAACCTCAATGAAGCTGTGTTGTTGGGGGTGGGCTTATGGGGGTTATAAGCCAGCTTCCCCTTGCCAGTGTTTGGCACACCTTCCTGCCGCTGTTTGCAGTGCTGTGGCAGAGGTGATGTCCACCCCTCTGCTCATGCCATCGTTTGCCCTGCCAGGATGGAGTCTTCCCTAGAGTTCATAAGCCAAATAAACCCATTCCTCCACAAGCCACCTTTGCTTGGGTTCTTTCTGTGCAGCAACTAGAAAGCTGACCACAACAGACCCCTTTAAAATGTGTGTATGTACACATGTACTCTCACATTCATCTATCAATCTATCTGTCTTTACCTATCTACTATTATTAGTCATATATATTCTAACACACACAGAGCTGACATTGACTTAGATTGGATGATAGAATTATGGATATTATATAATATATATATATATATATATATAATGTCTATTTTCTCCATTAGACACTAGTTACTTTTTAAATCAGAACATCTCTAAAGATGTGAAAAAAATCTGTTACATATTCGAGCCCCCCAAATTAATTAGCTTTAGGCTTGGACAGAATTTGGTGTTGACAATCTCTTCATTCCAAAGCTACTGGAATTTAACTTAGGACATGCGTGTGTGCGTGCCTCTAGCAAGCTCTGCAAGCAGACCCAGCATCTCACTATCATTGTTGCTGACAGTGGGTTTGCGTTCCAATACTTGCAATGTTGTACCTTGGGTCAACTAGTTATTTGGTGCCTACAGCTGTTAAAACTGAACTCTCTTGAGATCTTTGTATTACACTGTATGATCATTATCTACCAACAAAGACAAAATTGAAAAAACATCAATGGAAGGTGAAACGGATGTTCTCAAACCTTTGTTATTTACTTTGAGATTATTATTGGTTTGCTTGTTGTATGTGTGTACTGTGGTGTGTGTGTGTGTGTGTCTGTGTGTGTGTGTGTGTGTGTGTGTCTGTTTGCTGTGTGGTGTCTGCACTTGTATGTACCCTTGTAGCTCCCCATGTGCTTGTCTGTTTTGGGGGTGCTCACCTGCAGTGGCTGGAGCAGAGTGTCAGGTATCAGGCTCCTTGGCTCTCCCAACCACTTCCATTTTGAGCTGGAGTCTCGTAGCCATACCAGAGCTTGATGTGTTCCCCAAGCCAGGGCGATTCTCTGGTCTCTGCTCCCCTTTGTAGGATTATGGTTACAGGCATGTGTGTCCACACTCAGCTGTTTATGTGAAATCTGGAGACTCAAATTTAAGCACTCTCAGGCTCTCTCAGTCCCCATTCTTGTTCAGGAAGCACACTTAACTGCTGAACCATCTCTGGAGCCCGAGATTATTATTTATACAATTAGAACAGCCAGGTCAGAAAAATGTGTCATGGGAACAAAAAGTGTGATTTTTGGTGATCTGAGTAAACACTATTTCTCCCTCAAGAAACAGCAGTCCAGGGAGCGTGTCTTCTTATGGGAGATGACCAGGTACTGGGGGAAATCTTACAGCTTTCTTAACTGGAAGAGTAACAAATGGTAGCAGGGAAGAGACGGGCGACGTGAAACCATTCCAAAGACAGAGAGCATTACCTGGTAGTCGAACATCAAAGCGGGTATGAACAAGATGACCTAATCGGGCACATCTTTTACTTTCTAAGCAATAAGGTAACTGCCATGGTTTGATCCTGGTGTCCCCCACAAACAAATGAATGTTCTGAGTGATCGATCCCCAGCTGATGAGTTTGGGTTTTACAACCTCGCTGGAGCTGTGTTGTTGGGGGCGGGCTTATGGGGTTATAAGCCAGCTTCCCCTTGCCAGTATTTGGCACACCTTCCTGCCGCTGTTTGCAGTGCTGTGGTGGAGGTGATGTCCAGCCCTCTGCTCATGCCATCGTTTTCCCTGCCAGGATGGAGTCTCCCCTCAAGTCCATAAGCCTAATAAACCCATTCCTCCACAAGCCGCTTTTGTTTGGGTTCTCTCTGTGCAGCAACTAGAAAGAAGACCGCAACAGTAACTTTCAAAAGACCATTTTCTGCCATTGATGTTGGGATGCTCATCTTAGGAGGGACATTTCAATGATGAATATTTGGGCTTAAACTTTCCAGAAAAAGCCAAGAATTTATTTCCTTGGCTTTTTAATTTAGTGACGTGAGGTGAATTACATCAAACAATTATGTTTCATTATAAACCTACAAAAAGTATTCCAGCTGTTGTCTTGAGCTTTTGCTTTGAGTTATGTGTGGTTACATGATCTAATAACGTTTTAAGCTTACAGTATAGTAAGAGTTTTTAAAAGTTTTCCACATATAGCATCTCAGTGGATTACCTCGACAATCCCAGAGAAGCCAGACTAGGAGTTATTACTTTTTATTTTAAGCAAACAAAGTCCAGCAAGGTTATGCAACATGACCGAATTCATTGCTAGATATGAAATCCAGCTTCCACTTGGGGGTCTGGATCTCACTTTAGAAAGGGATCCGTACCATGGTTGAGAAGTCAGTTAACCAGAGTCTACCTATCACTGCTCAGTGATACTCAGATGGATGAATACCAGGATTTACATCTATGGGGTGTGTAACAAGATTCCCCATATTTTTTGGTTTGTGGATACAGGGAGGTCACCGTAAAAGTAATGAGGTAAATATGTCCAGATGATATTATCTTCCAGAAAAGAAAATGGCATAAAACCTCCTCCCACTTATAATCCTTTACTATGTGAGATTCAGAAGGCAATTTGTAAATTGCCAATATCAAATATTTCAGTTCACCTGTCATTGAAGGTGGTCCAGAATTATTCTTCTGAATGGGGTCCACATCTCTCTCAAGCCATAGCATCCATCTACCAACCCCTCCCCCAGTTACTGTGAGGCTGGGTCACTTTGAGAAGCAAGCATTATGCTGGTGTACCTATTCTCTGTTCTGTATCAGAGGCATAGAAACCCAAGATCTTGACTTGCTTTAGTATTGCTCAAGAAACACTTTTTTTTTCACTCTGCTCATAGTTCTTTCTCATTGATCAGCTCAGACATGAGCTCCAAGGCTAATCTTAGATGTCACAAGTCATCATTCCTCCAAGAGGGAAGGGAAAAAAAAAGAATGAAAAACTGGCTACTTCTGATGCAGTTCATAACTCCCATCCTATGAACAGATCCAGTATGCACACTGAGGAAGGACCCCAGTGGGTAGGGGACACAGAGGAGGGAAATGGGGACACCTTCACAAGATTTGCTCATACAATGTATATAATTATTCATAAACAAGATATTAAAAATTTTCCTTAAGCAAAAAAAAAGTCATCATTCCTCTTCCTCCCCACCTTGGAAAACACACACACACACACACACACACACACACACACACACACACACACACACACAATCTTGAGCAAAGCCTTGGTATGAAAATAACTAATGATGTTCCCTTTTAGTTCTCACACAGGCTACACTGCTTAGACATAGCTGAATCCCACTTGAGGTTCATGATAGAACCTCTCTCCATTATGTCGTCAGAGCAACAAGCTGAACATTTATGACAGATGAGAATACTACCCAAAATAGAATGGGATGGGATGCTAGGTGAACCACAATGTGAAGTGGAGGCGAAGTATAGGATACAGGACCCCAAAGAATAACAAGACAGTGCCGCTAAGAAATATTGCCTGTGAGCTGAGAGGTGTGCTTAACCGAATCCCCAGGCAATGGGAGGGTTTTGGTGAGAGAGATCCTGCTTACATTAATTCTCTTTGAGGGTATTTAACATATTTTATGCTATGGAGCTCATTTAATGGATTTCCTGATTTCCTTTAGAAAGTGAATTAACTGCCTTTCTTTCTTTCTTTCTTTCTTTCTTTCTTTCTTTCTTTCTTTCTTTCTTCTTTCTTTCTTTCTTTCTTTCTTTCTTTCTTTCTTTCTTTCTTTCTTTCTTTCTTTCTTTCTTTCTTTCTTTCTTTCTTTCTTTTTCTTTCTTCTTTTCTTTGGGTCCTATTTGCAAATCTTCATGCTTTGAAGTGATCCAGGGCAAGGTGATGATTTCTCGGACCAAAGAAAAAGCTCTGAAGACAGAAGGAAATCATTGATTTGGATTTCTTGATTAACTGGACGTGCAATGTGTAAGAAAGAAAGGGGATACAAATGATGGACAAATTATTGGCCCAATCAGCTTGATTGATAAAGTTCCCATTTACGAAGATAAAGAAGCCAGCAGGAAGGGTCAAATGTTCTGGAAAACAGAAGTCTGAGGGCTCCATTTTAGACCTGCTAGGTTTGGGGTTCTCCTGATGATGCTCAGGAGACAGTTAAACACCTGTAGAAGGAAGATTTGGGAGGGAGATGGAAATTGAAAAACCTAGCTCCAGCATACTCCAACATTCTCAGTAACTCAAATCTTTGAACTTCCCTTTCCTCCATCCCACCTCCAGTCCAGGCCCTGGAATCTAGTAAATTACATGCCTGGATTTTGACACCTTGGCCAGGTACCACTGCCACCTGCTGGACACTCCTGGGTTTCTCCCATAGATGCTGTATCGGTGGGGGCCTTGGAGATGGATGTCCCAGAGCTGCTTTGGTACCAGATACTTGAGGTCCCAGAGATAGGTGCAACAGTGGTGGTAGATATGTGTGCATAGGAGTTTCCTACAGCAATGCAGGGGAGGTCCCCAAATATGACAACTGAAAACTCTAGGTTCTCCTTCCACAGAACCCTGATTCTAGGGACAAGCGCCGTGACCACCTTAGAAGTGTCTTTTCTCTGTCCTAATCGGCCACATTTATCTGCTTGATCCCTTCCTTTCTTGGAACAATTTCTCTCCCCTGGAAGGTTTCTTCATCTCCTTTTTAAAAGATGTTTTTTTATTGGAATAAAATTATATAGAAACAAAAACAATCTGGAGAATATATTTCCTTTTGAAACAGACATTTCTTTTTTTTCTTAAATATATATTTATTGTCCATAATGAGTTACATTATTCAGTGGGCAAACAATGAGTTGTTATCCCCAATTCCCCGATGCCCCTCTTCCCTATCCCCAATCAGCTGGATATCCTCCTCCGTGGGCCGTCTGGATCAGTCCTTGTGGCAGGGAACCATGGATAGCCTAGTACTCAGCCCGGTCCTCCTGGCCCAAGTGTGTTGATACTAAAGGATGCCATGCCTGAAACAGACATTTCTTTTTATTTTATGTTAAGAATTTCATACATGTATATAATGTGTTTTGACCATATCCACCTCACATTCTCTTCCCTTCTTGAGCTCCCACTTCCACCCAATATCTTCATTTTCCTAACGAATCCCCTTCCTACTTTTATGCCTTTTGATTAGAACCCACTGAGTTAAATTAGGCTTGCTTGCATGGACACGGGTGTGGGGTGTTATTTACTGGAATAGGAACAACTTACCAGTGGCTAAACCACTGAAGAACATGACCCCTCACCTGCCCCCCTTCCCCCTCCCCCAGCAACCATTAACTGTCAATAACTACTCTGGGAAAAATGGAGTCTCATGAGCCCCTTCTTTACCCATGATGGAATGTTGACTGGCTCTGTCTTGTGCAGGAAACCACAGCTGCTGTGAGTTTATAAGTGGAAGGGCCAGGTCCTGACCAGAAGAGAGCCTTTCACAACAGTCCTCCCCATCCTCAAGCTCTCCTGTTCCTTCTGCCCCATCTGCCATGATGTCTTCTGAGCCTGGGAAGGAATTCTACAGCCGCCCATTTGGAGCTGAGTACTCAACTGTCTTTTGTTCTCAGAATTAAACTCTTCCCACAGCGAAAAGAAACCTCTGGGACGGAGGTTGAGAGCAACAATAATAGATGAGTATAAACATTATAAATATTTAGAAGGCAGTTTGACAATGAAATTATGTTGAACGCATTAGGATTCTGTGTATAACAAAGCATGTGTGCATGTAATTTAATTTTTGGTGCTAGGGATTCAACCCAGGGTCTTGTTAATAGGAGCTTGCTCATAAGGAGCTCCAACACTAAGTTACTCCTCTTCCCCAAGGATTTATTTTTGAACAGGGTCACTTTGGCCTTGTCCATGAATGAATTTTTCTGCTTCTGCCATTTCTTCGATTGTAGCATTGCAGAACTGCAGAGTTAGGCCAATGTGCAGCTGGAAAAACCTATCTTTACTAGGAATTTCTAAAGCAGTCAGTATTTCTTGTCACCAGTTAAGAGTCTTAAATGTTTTAGAGATGATGCTGTGTTTATCACGCTAATGCTCTATCAGTGAATAAATGTTTTGGATGTCACCTTCAGAGTTAGATACAGTTATAAACCCATGGATACACCATCACGTTTTAGAGAATGATTTTTTAAAAAATCTTAAATATATATTTATTGTCTATAATGTGTTACATTATTCAGTGGGCAAACAATGAGTTGTTAACCCCAATTCCCCAATGCCCCCCTCCCTAGAGAATGATTTTTATGTACTTATCATATTAGAACCTTTGAACGATCCTCTGAGGTAGATAAGGAAAGTTTTATACTCATTGATTTTCTTTGAAATTAAGAAAACTAAACGTCAAAATGATCATGGTCTGGAGAAACATCAAACCACCTTTCCAGCTCAGAGAGACCCTGAACAGTGCTCTCCCTAGTGAGTCATTTCCTGTTCTCAAGGAATCTTGTGCCCTTTGGGTCATGGTCAATGTGGGCTTGGTTTCTCTTTCGAGTTACTGTGAAGGAGGAGCAGTGGAAACATTTGCTAGAGTTTACTTTCCACTATTTTGAAAAGGGATGTCACATCCTCATCCCGGGTTTAAGTGTTTGGGGAGAGAGTGTCTTATCTAGACGGGAAAATGAGGATGTGAATTTGTAAGTTGATGTGCAGTGGGGAGGGGAGGAGGGGGTGTTTGGTGGGCGATGACAGGTGTGTCAGCGATGTCAAGTGGTGAGCAGGTGTGTGAGAGGGTGTGACGGAGCACAGTGATGTCAGGCTGAGTAACATTTCCTCTCCAAGCGTAATTTACTATGGAACACTTGACACAGCAGGAAATGGGGAGGAGATAGTTTTAGAACAGCTGGAACACCTGGAGAAACCTTATACTTGGAAGGAACTGTGATGGATTCAACATCTTTGTTTAGTTAGCTATCTGGTTTTGTGCATTCTCTCTCTATATATATGTATATATATATATTATAATATAATGTTATAAAATATTATATTGTATAATAATATATTATTATATATAATAAATTTATTTATATATATTTATTTTTTTTTCTAATCACACACCAAACTCCCATGTAGAAAGAATGGTATTTATGCCTTATTTCACCCCTGCATTATCTAGTGCAGTGGAAGGAACGACGTACACATCTAGAACCCGTTGTCAACTGATGGATTCCTGATGTTCCCAGTGGTCAGGGAGACATAGCTTATTACTCCAAAAGCTGTGTTTAAATTAAAAAAAAAAGAACTGCAGACATGACTCAGCTGTTAAAGGCACTTGCTTGCAAAGTCTTACAGCCTGGGTTTAATTCACCAGCACCCATGTAAAGCCAGATGTCCCAAGTAGCACCTGTTTCTGGAGTTTGTTTGCAGTGTCAGAAGACCCTGACATGTCCATTCTCTTTCTCTCTCAAATAATAAATAAATAAATAAATAAATAAATAAATAAATGGTACAAAAAAGTCCACAGGGTAGGAAGGATTCTCCCCTCCCCACAGACACTGACTGGTACATTCTTGACCCCACAGTGAATTCTGATAACCCCACTGAGGAGGGCCCTCAGTGGAATGAGTGTGGGGGATAGGGAACGTAAGAATATAACCTAATGGAAATATGGCAAATGTGCAATACCTTCATATTATAAAATTCACAATTAATGTAAAAAATACAAAAAAAAAAGTTTCAATATATGGTACCTGAAGTCGAAAGGGATCGGGACATAACCAAGGAGAGACATGAAACAGACTTGTAAGGTACTAGTAATGGATTGCTTTCTAGTTCTTAAGATGCATGGTAGGAACAAAGGTAATTAAAAAAATCTTTATCATTCTCATTTAAATGGCATATACACATATATACACTCTCATTGAAGCATGGTTTATATATTGTAATAGAAAATTTAAAAATACCCTAAATCCATGTTCCCCAATAAAAACATGTTACCAGTCACTGTTTTCCTCCAGTTTTAAACACAGGGATGCTATCATGTGGACTTGCAAATAATTTTTTAGACAAAATTTTAAATATATGAATCGATGTTTTGTGAAGTTTGTCCAGAATAGTCTATTACAAGAAGAGTTTCTTTATGAATTCTCCAGGTCTGATAGTTTCTTTTACATAATAAATCATCTCACCCCACATTTAAAAGCAGGTATTTATTTATTTATTGGGAGAGAGAGAGAGAGAGAGAGAGAGAGAGAGAGAGAGAGAGAGAGAGAGAGAGAGAGAGAGAGAGAGAGAGAGAGAAATCAGGGCCTCTTGCTGCTACAAATGATTTCCAGATGCATGCACCACTTTGTGCACTTGGCTTTATGGTGGGTGCTAGGGATTTGAACCCTGGCTGACAGGCTTTGTAACTGCCAAGCCATCTCCCCAGCTTGTTCCCCACATTTCTAGACTAATCATTTGCCAGCAGTAGAACTCAGAAGCAGAAAGGTTGTCATGTAAGCTCAACAAAGGTAAGGACTTAGGATAAAAAATACTTATAGGAAGACTGCAAAAAAGATAGCCTCAAATTCGTTCCTCTCTTCCACACCCCTTTGCAATTGACTTTATGTCTAATGTCTTCTATTTATGTTTGGCATTTACTCCTTAAACCTGGGCTGGATTCAATGTTGCCAGTTGGACATTAGCTATTGTGGGGCAAGCAAAGACTTGGAAAGAGCATTTCATTGAGTTGTTGCTTTTAGGATTTCCAGTTTCCATGTAAACAAGTCTAGGCTGGTTGACCACATAAGAAACAGGTAGTCCAGTTGCCTCTGTTGTCTTAGTCAGTAGCCAGCCAAGCCCAGGATTCAGAGTCCCATTAGCTGACTGATAGCCCACATGAGCATATAAGTGACCTGAAGAGGCGCCCAGCTGAGCCCAGTTCCAACTGGCTCTCTGTAGAATCATGAGCTAACTAAATGGTTGGTATTTCAGGCTACTAAGTTCTGAGCTGAAGGTACAACAAAAACTAACGAATACACACCTCATCAAAAATCTTTAGAATGGGTAAATGTATTGAATCAACAAATTAGATGAGTAGGTATTTTACTCAGGCTTCTCATTTCAATTAAAGAAACAAAAATCAGAGTGGCTGAATAACTTGGCGAATATTAGGAAACCTGACACCAATATTGTAAAGGGGTCTAAATAAGCTATTATTTCCTGTAAACTGATGTACTGTCTTCCTATAAGCTCATTGAAATCAGGGATCCTATGTCCATTTCTTTATAGATCAGTAGGGGCAAGCAAAGTAAGTTGTCATTGTCAGTCATGAACCTCCAAATCTAGGCCCAATTATGGGAGGAAGGAATTTATTGAAGTTACAGATCTAGGGGAAGTTTCATAATGGTGAAAGAGGCTGACCCCTTTTCACTGGTACAAGCAGAGAAAGAGAGAGAGAGAAAGAGAGAGAGAAAGAAAGAGAGAGAGAGAGGCCATTACTAACACACACACACACACACACACACACACACACACACACACACACGCACAGATGCACACCAGCAAACAAGTAGGGGGAAGGGAGATAGAGCTTTCTTGACCCTTTATTTAGCCTTAGTGCCTGGTCTTGCAACCTTATACCAGACTTGTTGGCTACCTGAGTTGCTGGAATTTCCTTCCTGCACTGCCTTCCCAGTAAAGGATATTTGTTTCTAGTTCCTCTGTGCCTCCTTATATCCTGCCTCCTACTGAGAGGCTGCCTTCCTGTGAACAACCTCAGAGACCCACCCAAGATTACTAACAGGTCAAGTTGACAACAGAACTTAACTATCACATATGCTATGTATTTTTCTATTAAAATTACTTTCAGACCTTTCCCAGTGGTTCCAGCCACCCATGCTTTTCTCCCCCTCTGCTCCCCCCACCCAGCTGCCTGGTCTTCCTCCCTTCCAGACCCCTCCTGGTGGTTCTGGCAGCCCAAACTTCTCTCTTGCTCTGCCCCCCCAGTCATCCCCTTCCTCCCCATTAGACCCCTTGTTCTCTGCAGGCCCTGTGTGTTCTCCCAGACCTCTCCTCAGTTGCTGTGGAAACTGGCCTTCAGGCTCAGACCAGAGGCCTCAGTTCCAGGGGTAACTGGCCTCCAGGCAACAGCTACTGTGGAAAAGGCAACTGTGAAAAGTTCTACTACAGCTCCAGCTATGGCGGGAACTCACAGCCTGCCAGGGCTTTGGGATTTGAGAGAAGCAGTCCTCACTGTAACTCCAGGATTCATCAGGGAAGAGCCACACACCCAGCTGCCTGAGTCATAATGTCAAGCGGAGAAGGAGATCACCACCCACTCTAGCTCCACAAAGACAAAACACTCTTAAGAAAGGCTGATGAAGAAGGCAGCAATAACCACCCAATTCCACCAACAAGACATGGCATGATGGCTGACATCCAGGCAGTAGATGAACCACCCCTAACCTATCATTTAGGGCCCAAACGAATCCTATGAGAAAGTGGTGAGATAAATAAGTGACCTACCATCACAGAAACTTAGATAACCCATGAAAGGACAGTGGAGACAGATACCAATGATACCAACACCATCCAAAGCAGGAATCCAGAGACACTTAAGATCTCAACAATAAAGCAGACTTAAAGCTCGCCCACCGTGACTCAGGGAACTGAGCCGAAGAGGGGACGGAAAGATTGTAAGAGTCATGGTGGAGGAGAATATCCAGAGGCATTGCCCCCCCCCTTAGCAACAACATACAAAGAAAAAAACTGGTTGTGTCTTGTCCTATTCATAACCCCCTACCCCATGGACTGATCCAGTATGGCCACTGAGGAGGGCCCCCAGTGGGTTGGGGACAGGGAGGAGGGAAATGGGGGTACCACCACAAGATTTTCTCATACAATGTATCTAATTATTGACAATAAAATATGTTAAAATTACTTTTGAATCTATGGCACATGACTACAGCACACAAGCAACATGGAGGAATGTTTGGAGTAGAGAATTCATCTCTCAATTCTTGTACCCACCTAGCCAAGTCTCCTCTTCTTTACTAACCAAGTTTTTGTTGCATTTTATCCTGTATTCTTTCAGAAGTCTGTTAGGTTTGTTAAAGGTGATGGTGAATGGTAGGTAATTCAGGACTCCTTTCTACAACTCAGAGGACAAAAGCAGACCATAGCCCATCCCATACCTCTGTTCTAGCTATCAGCTTTAGAGACAAAATTGATATAGAAAATAATCAAAGCCAATTATTATAATCAAAGTCAGTGGTATCTTTTAGCTCACTGTGATCCATATTTGTCCTGATTCAATAAGATAAAACAACAGAAACATGAAAATATAGGGGATTCTCTGGACACTGGCCAAGGCCTACATCCTTAAATATTTTGTCTGGATCAGAAACAATTGAACTATGTCTCTAAAGTCTAAGTCTCCCAGGGATTGTTTTGGTTTGCTTCCCTGTAGGGATGACTAGTCAAAGAGAATGTTGACACTTCTAAAGGCTGGATTGGGGGAGGAAACAAAGAAAGAGCAGTTAAATTTGCTTGAAAGAGTTTACAATATGGTAGAGATGCTAAGAAGGTAACTTGTGGGAAAGGATTTGGGTATGGTTGGATGGAGACTCTTACTCCAGGTCAGTGTGATCTATTTCTGTAGAAACAGGGACCTAAGAAGCCAGGTATTTTGGAATTAAGAAGTGAAGGAAAGAAGGAGAAAAGAATTGTGTAGAAAGTAAAGGTAGCTAGTGAAAACTGAGTGCAGAAAGTTTTAGTTTCTCTGTTTGTTTGTTTGTTTGTTTGTTTTGGCCATTCTAGGGGAGTGAAAGATGGGATAGCAGAAGAAGAGAAGGAATCATTAAAATATGAACTTTTTTGAGATGGCTTTTAGGATAGGGAAATTCACAGTTATGAAAATGGTAAGAAGCCCAAAAAAGAAAATGCCAGAGGAAAAATTGTGGGAGAGAAGTTTTGGATAAGGGAGCCAAGTCAGGTGTTTTAATAATACCTGACAAATATCATATTTTTCTTGCAAAGGGCTTCAGCGTACTTCATTTCAGACGTGTTTCTTATTATAAGTGCACTTATCTAGTATACACATTTAGAGTTTATTTATTTATTGCTAGTGGAGTAGTTACCTTCTTGTTGCTGGGACAGAGCAACAGGAAGCTTACGGGAGGACAGGGTTTATTTCAGGCTTACAGTTTCAAGGGAAAGCTTCATCATGGCGGAAGAAGCATGGTAGAGCAGGCAGGCAACTGGTTCACATCTTCATGACCTTAGCCGCATAACTGGAGCAGCAAGGGTGAGCTCGCTATGAACAGTCATTAGGGCTGGGCCAATAGACTTCCAGTGACACCCAGCCTTCAGCAAGGCTCCACCTCTCAATCTCCACAACTTTCCCAAAAATGCCAACAGCTGAGGACCAAGCATTCTATTTTTTTTATTTTTCCTTTGTGCATCTGGCTTTATTTTCATGGCTACTGGGGAATCAAATCGGGGTCATTAGGCTTTGTAGGCAAGCACCTTAATTGATGAGCCAGCTCTCTAGCTCCAGCTGGTGTTTTCTGAAAGAAGCATGATGAAACCCAAGTGGGTGGGGTTTCAACCTGGAGCTTCAGGGCCACCTCTACTGTCTCACATGAGATGCTGAGAAGGGCCAGCTACAGCTATGTACTTTTCATGCTGGCTTCAAGGTCCCAAGTTCACCAGTTCTTTTTCTTTCCAAGCATTCTTAACACATGAGCCCATGGGGGACATTTCATTCAGACGACCATAGCGAGGGATCACAGAATGTTACAGCTCTCTCTTCTGACCCTGTCATTTTCTTTCAACATAGTTTCATCAACGTATTTTCTCTTTTGTAAATATTTTATTCATTTTCAAGCAGAGAAATACAGAGACAGACAGAGAGAGAGAGAGAGAGAGAGAGAGAGAGAGAGAGAGAGAGAGAGAGAGAGAGAGAGAGCGCACCAGGGCCACCACCTTGTGGGTCTGGCATATGTGGGCCCTGGGGAATTGAACCCAGGGCCTTAGGCACTGGAGGCAAGTGCCTCATCCTCTGAGCCATCTCTCCAGCCCCTTATTCTCTCTTTAAATAAATTCTGTTTCTCCAAATATTTCACTGTCAAAATTGTATAGGTGATGTGTTTTAGAAAAGTAGACTACCTGGGTGATTTTCTCTTGCTTCAGCATGGTACAGATTTTCCTAGGTCCTTGAATACACCTGTCACACTCACTGTCCCTGGACTCTCCAGGTCTTCATTATGCAGCCAACACTGGGGACCCACTGACTTATTGTCTAACAGAGACCACCACATCTCAGTTTTGCATAGTAGGGGTTTCTTAAGTCCTGGTGGCATTTCCCTGTGTGCCACAGACATCTGAGAGCAGAGCAGAATTCTTTTCTGCAGATGTCCATGGAGAACAGCGGCTTCTCAACACCTCCCTCAACCTGTTCACCCTCATTCATTCCTCTTGTCTTCCATTAAGGTCTGTCTTCTCCTTGGAGGAGGAGAACCAGAAGGCTCTACAGATGCCACCTAGAAATTTCAGAACGGTGGATGGCTGATTTTCCATACTTGTAATACCTTAAGATATTGTGTTTTGTTTCACTTTTCTCCAACAAGTACTCTACTGGTGAAATTTTTGCTGATCCACTTGTAGTTATAAGAATGTGTTAGTACGACTCAGGGAACTATGCAGAAGAGGGGGCGGAAAGATTGTGAGAGCTGTGGTGGGGGAGACTATCCAGAGGCATGGCACCCTTCAGTAACAACACACTTGGGTCAGGAGAGCCCAGCTGAAGACTAGGCTATCCATGGTCCCCTGCCACAAGGACTGATCCAGATGGCCCACGGAGGAGGATATCCAGCTGATTGGGGATGGGGAGGGGAGGCATTGGGGATAACAACTCATTGTTTGCCCACTGAATAATGTAACTCATTATCGACAATATATATATATATATATATATATATATATATATATATATATATATATTTAAGACTTAAAAAAAAAGAATGTGTTAGTAGCTTTGGGAGGAAGGCATGACTTTATGTGGCCCTTGAAATGATGACGTTTTAGACACTCTGAAACTAGAAGAGGGGAGGGATCTCCTGGCCTTTCTTTCTCATGAACTGAGCTGTCCTCAACTACTGGCTCCTAAGACACCACCAGTGGTGACTCTTTGTGCCTGTGCAAAGGTTTCAAGCTTCCTTTGAGACAGTGACTATGCTGAGTGATAATTTCTTTCCACCGACCCCACCTCACACCTCCACCCTGTTTTGCCACATTGGCTACTTGCCTATCAAGGGTGTGCCTCTTCTGTAGGTTTGTCCCTGGCAACTTTGATGTTTAAATTCCCTGAACTGGAAGAAGGAAAGAAAAAAAAAAACCCTTCTTCATTGAGAATTCATCCCAGCACCAAGCTTGCCTTCCAGGTTCCTTCCCACGCGCTGCCTCAGGCTTCCAGCCTGGTATGGTATCTGAGCTCTCAGCTCTGTGTCCGCTTTGATAAGAGCTGGGGTGTAATCAGGGCGGCCGCAGTTCTCGGGCTCTGATTTTCCCTTGTGGCTTCTGCATTCCTGCTGATAATTAAAGGAAGCTTTCTTGCCGTGCTGAAGGCTATATAAAATAAGTTAATAAGTAATAAAGCAACTGGCAGTCAGCCAGAAGCTTGCCACTGCTGGTCTCGTTCCCATCCTGTGTAGAGCTGCTGAGGGGGAAGGAAGCCTGGCTCTCTGAGCCTGCCTTTAGAATTGAAGAATGAGACAGCAAACTTGGCATCACACACACACACACACACACACACACACACACACACACACACACACACACA
>PVHP010040683.1:0-15765 GCA_004024765.1 Zapus hudsonius | reverse complement strand
TGTGTGTGTGTGTGTGTGTGTGTGTGTGTGTGTGTGTGTGTGTGTGTACGTGTGTACGCACGCGCGTGGGGCTCTGTGGTGGTGGTGGGGTACCTCCCAGCTTTTGCTCTTCCTGCCTTTGCTGAGATCTGTGGTGGACGTGGGCAGTGTCCCTGCCTTCCCCTTGGCCCCTGCAGTATGCTGCTTCCCCAGATGGCTTCACTGTGGGGTTCTGCGCTTCATCCCTCCCACCTGTGCCAGGGAAGTTGTTCCCACTCACTGCACACCTGTCCCTGCTGTTCCAAAACTGTCACTGCTGGCTGGTAGCTGACGCCGTCCTTATTTTGAGGAGCCAAGCTCTGCCATGTCTGTCGGAAAGTTGTAGCGGGTGACAGGCTGTGTAAGCATTTTGTGTCTCCTCTTGTCTGACCTCCACTGCAGTTTGGCAACCCTTCCGGAGATCCAAGGTCCTCTCGTCTCCCCAGGGAAGGAGTTTGCATTTTGTGTGAGCTCCTTATTGCTTCGGGATGGATTCCAAGAGGAAATCTTTAAGCCAGGACTCCATGACAAGACAGCTCTAGTTTTAATCTTTTACTCTGTGACTTTGCTGTTGCTACCTCTTTTCAAGTCCCTTTAGTTTTTCCGAGGTCAGCTCTTGCCCAGGCTGACCTATAATCCACTATGTAGTCTCAGGCTGGCCTTGAGCTCACAGTGATCCTCCTACCTTTGCCTCCTGAGTTCTGGGATTAAAGGCGTGTACCACCATAGCAGGCCTTTGAGTAACTTTTCAAGTTGATGTAAGAACTTTTAGATCTGGAATAGTTAAGGTTATTAATAATGTGCCCCTCATGTTGACAACTGCTCCAGGAACCCAGGGGGTCCAGGGAAGTCAGTGGTGGCAACATTAAGTGTGGAGCATGGGTTGATATTTCTAACAGGAGGTCTTCCGGTTGTTTAGACTTGTTTACCTAGAAGACAACACTGTATGATTTGTTTCTCAGTTTTAATGTCAAGCGTCAATTGTGGTTGCCAGTTTATGACTTGTTAGTGTTCCTGTGATGTTCCCTGGACATTCTTTGGATGCTGTTATAGTCAGTTCTGGATTGTTGGGATGAACTTCTGAACAGACATAGTGCATGAGAGGAGCAGGATTTATTTCAGGTTTATAGATCCAAGCACAGAGGGAAAAAAACCCCCACCAGCCAACACTACAAGTAAGCACAAAACAGGCAGCCAAGCAGCAAGCAGAGAGAGTCCTGGGCAGAACGCAAAGGCTCTGCATACCTTTAGGCTGGAAAACAGATCTGCCCCCAGCGACACCTCCTCCAGCCAGGCACCTGGAAATCCAAGTTACAAGCTTCAATAAAACTCCTGAGTCTATGGGGGGAGGACACACATTCAAACTACCTCAGATGCTTAATTCAAACCTCCTGCCTGGGTTCACATTTGAATTCCACCTGGCTTTCTGTGTTCGGCAACTGTGCATATGCAGACATGAAAAGGAAGGCAAATGAGACATCCTTGGCAATTGACAGTACCTGGAAGTAGAAATAAGTGCGGGTGGGCATGGGGGTCGTTTGAGGACTGACTATAGCGAAAGGAAGTAAAGCACCAAAATAATCATTACTGATTCAGGTAGATTTTAAATACTAAGATGCTAAAAGTTAGCATGTGTATTCATCTGAGGAGCTTGGAAAAGAGATTGTTCAGAGCAGGACACAGTAGAACAGACGATGATGGATGTGTGCAGTACGGGCTCCAGCACCTTTGTGATGGGGAGTGACGTAGAGAATAGGTCCCTGCCTGTCTGCCTGGCACTGGCTGCCTTGCTGGGGTCTTTGACACACACACAGCAATGGGGAGAGGACAGAGTGACAGTCCCAGCACACAGGACCCAGAGTAGGACAGAGTACAGGGTGTAGAGGGTGGGTGAGATTATGCAAAGATGTCAAGAGGAGGCTGAGAATGTGGATGGTGTAGTGGAGTTTTTTTTTTGGGGGGGGGGAGTTTCATTTTCAAGCACGAGCATCACAGACAACATGCTTATAGAAGATATTTTGCCTGGCTTATGTGGTTGGTTTTGAGCCCAGCTGGCTTCATAATGAATACAGCATCACCCACACACGAGTCATTGAGTATTGATGACCAGTCTTCCACCCTGGTGCAAGATCCTGTGCCAGGTATCAAAAAGTGAACAGTCCAGTCTAGGCTGGAGAGATGGCTCAGCAGTTAAGGCACTTGCCTCCAGTGCCTAAGGCCCCCAGTTCAATTCCCCAGGACCCACATAAGCCAAACCCACAAGGTGGTGGCCCTGGTGCTTGCGCTCGTTCTCTCTCTCTCTCTCTCTCTCTCTCTCTCTCTCTCTCTCTCTCTCTCTCTCTGCTTAAAAATGAATAAATAAAATATTTTTTAAAAAATTTAAAAAAGTGAACAGTCTAGTCTCGTTTTTTAAGACTACTAGGTGAGCTATCCAAAGTCTAGACTTCAGAGCCGAACAGGCGAGAAGTAGGGGTTTAGTGAATGTTTATTTGGGGCAGAAATTAGAAAGGCCCCAGGTCACCAAGAGGGTACCCTTCAGTGGCACATGGAAAGGAGGATGCTGTCCTCATGAAGACCGGTCCTTAACTTGACAAGGTCCTTACCTTGCCATGGGATCCATTCATACTAGATTGGCTAAGGAATGAATAATGATCCCTCATTGGCTCTGGTGGACACTTGTGTGTGTGTGTGGGGGGGGGGAGAAACAAGTGGCAATTGGCAATGATTTCTGCCATCCTGCCCCCTGATGGCGGTTGAGGTCAGCGGTGCAAGTTGTTGTCCACGGTGTCTGATTTGGTGACCTTGGGACACTTTGTGCCTGTGGTGAGAACACGAGAGGTTCCACTGCTAAGAGAGGAGTAGTTTCCAGGAGGAAGTTACCAGGAAAGCCCCCAGCACCTGACTTTTCAGGTCCAGAATAACCTGGGACAGGGAACTCTCCAGAATAAGGTTTACAAACCAACTGGCTATCCCTGAGGGTCTTTGCTGGAAAGAGACTGTCTTCACAGCTCTCGTCAGATATGGCAGTGCCAACTCTGTACCCAGCACCCAGTGACTCTGGGATGCCTTTTCCTTGGTGGTCTTTGTCACTAAGTGCCCCAGGCTGCCTCCTCCCTTACTGTTCTCTTGTTCTGTCTACATTGCTCTTCATGGCAGAACACTGCTGTTTGTTTGGATTTTGCTGGGGGAGGAGGGGCTTTACATTTACCCCCTTTGTTCACTGTTATGCCATTGACTTGTACAGTGAGGTGACCTCTGAAGCCAGAGCCCATGTCCAGCCTGACAACACAGGTATTGTCCCCTCTCTCTGCCTGCTCCTGCCCTGACTTTCCCACCACAGATCGTTTTTGGACTCTCACCTTGTTTTCTCAGGAGCCAGCCACGTGCAACATGGAGTTAGTTTTTCCACAGAATTAGGCTTATCGCCGTATTTCTGTTTTCACCCGCTCTGTCCAAGTCATTACCTCATGCACGAATTGTTGCCACGGCTTTGAAGCAGGACACCCACCCTCCCATCTCCTCTCTTCCCCTTGCCGTTTGTCATCTTCCGGTTCATTTTTCTAAAGTTCTTATTGTTGTGTCATTCTGGCCCCTGTGGTGCCCTGCTGCCTGCTAGGCATTTGAGATCCTCACTGGCTTGATTTGAGCCCGTTTCCAAATTCATCTTTAATTCCCCATTCCTGATTCTCTCTCTCCTTCCCATATACCATCTCGTTTCTGTCCCGAAGCTGTCTGTTCTGTTTTAACCCCTCCGAATGCCTTTTCCTTGAGTGTTTCCTGTTTCTTTCCAGGTAACACCCTAGGTTTGAGTTCAGTTCCTCCTTCTCTAGGATGGTGGCCTCCCCAGCCCCTCTTTAACCACTGATTCCTTTGCACTCTGGCGACATTGGCTCTGCTGAGTGGACCGGTTGCTCAGCTGCCCACATTGAGCTCTGATCTGAGCCATGTTGTGCCTTGGTAGGCGCTGAGGTGCAGGGGGTATTCAAGGTTAGGGCTTAGCCCTATGGGGTTTTGATAGAGCCGTGAACTCAGAGGGGACCGAAGCTCCTGAGCTCTCCTCCAAGGTCCAGGAAATGGCCTTAGGACTGATATTTAAAGCAGTCATAGAAGATTCCAGGTGGAGAAAAGGGAGAGAGCCCCACATGAGATGGTGCGGACCAAGTCTGAGGGGGAGGGGAGAGGGCCAAGTGTAGGCTATCTGGGGAGTAAAGAGGATTGTTTTGTTTCTAGAAAAATACCTTTGTCAATACTACTGTATACACGGTGGCTTCTTGGGAAAGGTGACCAGCTGGAGGGGCTGGAAAGAAATGAACTGGGAAGTGACTGTCATTTAAACAAGCTTCAGGAACGGAGAACATAGCCCCCATTTTATGCTGGACAGCCACAGTGTGTGGGTTACTGGTTCGCTTTAGAAAGTCCACATTCCTTAGTAGTTACTGTGTCCCTACAAGGTAATTGATGGATGCTAATGATAGGGCCCAGGCACTGTCTGTCATCTTCCCACCAGACTTTAAAGGTGTTAAAAATAGAGCCTTTCTTATGGGAGACACTGAATAATAAAAACATTTAGGGCCCCACTGAATCCGCATTATGAATAGCTAAGAGCTGACTGTGAAACCAGAAAAGAATAAGATGCGCAACATGCAAAAATATGCAAATGAGTAACATGCAAAAATATTTGCATGCCTAAACATGACATTGTAAGCCAATAAACTGGAGGCTGCATGTGTGGTGGATGGGAGGAGCGCTCTCTTACCTAATGCGTGCGCCTTGGGAAGCTTCCCAAAGCAAAGGGGACACAGTTACCTAGTGATTTAGAGAAGTTTCCTCTTCTGATGTGCTTTCTTTCTCACTGTTTCCTGCAGATATTTTATAAGCAACTTTCATCATGGGAGAAATAGAGCAGAAGTCCACCCCAGGATCACGACTGGGAGCCCCGGAGAATTCGGGGATCAGCACCTTGGAACGAGGACAGAAGCCGCCCCCCACACCTTCAGGAAAACTCATGACCATCAAGATCCAGATGTTGGATGACACCCAGGAGGCCTTCGAAGTTCCAGTAAGTTGGGGGTGCATCTGGGGACCCAAGGGTTTGGGCAGCTTGCTGCAATAGACCACTTCACTCCAGATATCCGATGACATGTGGTGGATCGAGTGGGTCTGTGTGTTCAGCGTCTCCCTCCTCACCCTTTTCCAACATTGTGGACCCGTCTGGTTCTGAGTAATCCAGTTTTCAGATCTGTGCATGACCCGCCTGTATGGTGAGGTGACTTACCGTGTTAAGAGTTCTTCTATGACTGTATACACAGATAGATGTCATGTAAAATATATTACTCCTGTATTTTAGCTAGATGTCAAATGTATAATGGCATAGAGTGGATGTGTGGTATACAGTACATGTACATAAACATATGTTAACATTTGCCGTAGAGGAATGGGTAATATTCCAGCTTTACTTGCTGATATCATAGACAACACTTTTCTCAATACTGGTATGTGGCCATAGGTGTGTGGCCCACTTAATATCATGTTGGGTACTGGCAAGAGAAATTTTGAAAACTGTCAAATGAACGGTATGTGAGTTTTCACGTGAGGGGATGGGAAGCAAGTGAGCCCATGGCTTTGGAGGGTGGGGAGTGTAGAAAACCTTGCCCCAGGCCCCAGGGTGGCCTTAGGAAGAAGAGGCCAGCAAAGCTATACTGAAGTAGCTGAAGTAGAGGTTCTCACCTCCAGCTTCTGCAGTTTCTCCCCAGCTTCCTGCTTCAGTGACAACTGCTAGACATTGAGGAACCACCAGGGCCATGTGCCCCCTTGACTCGGGGCACTTTCTTTGAGGGCTGACCTCCATGACCTTGACTTGGGCTAGAGAACTCTCAGCACACTTTGGGCTGAGCCTTGTGGGTTCTGTCTTGGGTGCCAGTCATTGCATCGAACGTTGATTGTGGAGAATTGGATTGTGAACTCCAAGCAGCTGATTTAGAAAGTTGGGAACACACACCTGCTTTTAAATAATTCATCCATTATTTCTGTTGGCTAGCGTGACTGAAACTTAATGGTTGTCATTAAGAGTGGCAACCCATCATTTATTCATTTATGAGATATGATTCAGGAAGTTATATTTATTTTGCAGAACATTGTTCAGGGAGTGTGAATTAAGTGTCTGGAGCAATAAACCCCAGAATGGCTATGTTTAAAACTACCAAGTTTATTGCACGTTCCTAACAGGCTTTGCATCCTTCTAATTTTCTTGCTGTGTAGTTCTTCTCGAAAGGACTTGGCCGAGCCCTTCGTAGTCCAGTGAACAAAGCCACTGCTAATTTTTGGAACTGTAAAATCCATTCAGGAAAGCACCTGCCATTCTCTGAGAATTTTGTCTTCTGGAGCCCTGTGGCTCTCTTTCTCCCTCCCCCAGTATAGAGAGAATACTTGTCAGACAGGCTTGGCGAGGTGTTCTGTTTCTGTTTTCTATTTGGTCCTCTTCGGGTCTCTGAGCCCAGGCTGCCAGTTGAGTGGCGTTCCTGTTCAGGCTGGGCCAGAGGGGCTGTCAAGTACTTCAGTGTGTGCTGGCTTTGGGGCATCATTGTACTGTGTTCACATTTCCAGAACCAAAGATCAAGGCTCCATTCCCAGCCTGTGCTTGGCCATGAGCTATGTAGTGAAACTCCTTGCCTAAGCTGTCATAATACAAAATCATATTTTCCTCTCAAAATTATTTTCCCTCAGAGGCTGGGGAAATGGCTCAGTGGCTATAGTGCTTGTTGTGTAAGTGTGAGGTCCTGAGTTCTGATCCCCAGCACCCATGTAAAAGCTGGACCTGGTGGCTGGCACCTTGTGATGGTTAATAGTCAACTCGACAGGATTTAGAATCACCATGGAAGCAAATCTTTTGGCATGGTCTGTTAGGGATTTTTCTGGATTATCGCCTACCCTAACTGGGCAGCGCTGACGGTGGGCACTGGGCTCCTGGACTGAAGAAGAGGAGAGAGCTGGCTGAGCAGCAGCATGCATTGCTCTCGCCACTTGCTCCCTGCTGATGTGGCCATGGGCGCCAGTTTCCTGTCCTGCCTTGCTTTCCCCACCATGATGGACTTCCCCAATACAACCATAAACTGAAAATAAACCCTTTCCTTTCCTAAGGTGCTTCTGATCCACCAACAAGAAAGTAACCAATACACCCTTGTAATCCCAGCACTGAGGAGGCAGAGACAAGAGGATGCCGGAGTTTCCTGGCTCCAGGGTCAGTGGGAGACCATGTCTCAAAGGACAAGGTGGAAGGATATTGAGGAGGGCACCAACATCTTTGGCCTGCACACACACATGTACAAAAAATCATTTTTCCTCATACTTTCTAATGGCTGTTTGTTCTTTTGAGGTAGGGCCTTAGTCTAGCCCAGACTGACCCTAGAATTCACTCTGTAATCCCAGGCTGTCCTCAAACTCACAGCCATTCTCCTACCTCTGCATTCCAAGTGCTAAGCTCACCAGCCTTTCTTGGGTTATTTTTAATTCTCTATGTCGTGGGAGCCTTCCTCATTCCATCTCTAACTTCCATTCACCCTCGGTGGTCCTGTGAGTTTCGTTGACTTCCTCAGGCAGTAGCTGGGCCTTTTCTGCCCTTTTCCAGACCTCTTAGTTTGTACACCCATCAGGGTGGAGCCGCGTGGCCTGTTCAGGTCCAAGTCTAAGCTTCTCTTACTGGAGATTCATTCATTCATTCATTCATTCATTCATTCATTCTTTCATTATTTATTTGCAAGCAGAAAAGAATGGTGGGCAGAGGCAGAATGGGCATGCGCCAGGGCCCCCAGCCACTGCAAACAAACTGCAGATGCATGCACCACTTTGTGCATCTGGCTTTCCTTAGGCACTGGGGAATCCAACCCTGGCCAGCAGACCTCACAAGCAAGTGCCTTTAACGGCTGAGCTGTCTCTCTGGCTCTATTTCTGTTTCAATTGGATTTTGAATTCAATTTTGAATCTGTTTTCTCCGCCAGGAAATGAGGGTAAAAATAACCCTTCATGCAACATGGGGGGGTACATCCCTGATAACATGGAGCGTATCTACGTCTTTTCCTGGCACACACCAGGTGAGGAGGGTTTTTTTTTGGGGGGGGTGGGGTTTCGAGGTAGAGTCTCACCCTAGCCTAGGCTGACCTGGAATTCATTATGTAGTCTCAGGGTGGCCTTGAACTCACGGGGAATCCTCCTACCTCTGCCCCCAAGTGCTGGGATTAAAGGCATGCGCCACCACGCCCAGCTAGGAGGGGTTTACAGACATGACTAGTGCCTAGTTGGGCGGGTAGTGGGTGCTCCTGAAGTGTCTGCTGACTAAATGTTGCCGTGAACTGGTTTCACAAACAGAGATCAATACTGGGATGTGCCTCTTCCATTCAAATTTCATTTTTGTGCTTTGGTCAGAATGTGCCGTCTCAGCCCGTGGGCTACAGATGGTTTTTCTTAACAGGCTGTAGAAAGCCAGATATCCACATTTCCCTGGCTGGAGCGGATTCTGAATTGCTACCCTGTACTCTTTAAGAACGGCTGGAGCCCAGGCCACTCCGCAGCTGGAAGCCATCAGGGCTGAGTGGTGACTGGGTGAGCACAGGATTGGAGGACAGTGACTGCACAGCCCAGCACGGTCATTGCTTTACAATCTTGCTTCAAAGGTTTTTGCTGAGAATTTACCAAGGCTGCGTGTTTGACCTCGGAAGGGAAGGGCATCCCAAGTGAGCGAATTCTCATTGCTTACAAGCATTTGTCCCACAGATGAGCAGGGCGCACTGCCAGAAGTCTCTTTCCTTTGGGGCTCTTCAGTGAACCTTATCTTTCCCTAGGGATGAGGGGTCTCTTGGGGCTTTTCTTATGACTTCGGCATTAAAATATGGATTCAGACAAAGCAGTTATTTAAATTCAAGTTCCTTGAACCCTTCCTGCCACAAAGAAACAAATCACATTTCTTGGTGGTGTTTCCATCATTTTTGTAGCTTTTAAAAAATATTTTTATTTGCAAGGAGAGAGAGTGAGAGAGTGTGTATGTGCACATCAGGGCCTCCCACCTCTGCATATGAGCTCCAGATGCGTGCACTGCTCTGTGCATCTGGCTTGATGTGGGTACTGGGGAATCGAACCCAGGTCGTCTACATCAGTCTTTGCAAGCAAGCAGTTTAACTGTCGAGCCTCCTCTCCACCCACTAGAAACTTTCTTTTGTGTGTGTGACGAGTTTAATCTTTTGCCAAGCCAAGGGCAGTAGCCCCAGTCTTTTCCAACTAGAGCTCGCTTGGTGAGCAGTTTTACCGTTGAACTTGAAGTCTTTCTAGGAATTTCCTGTGCCTAGTGGAACATTCAAAACCAACATTTATAGGAGGTTCTTGCATGGTGTTTTATCCTCTGGATGTTGAAAATGCTACCAATATGCCCCATGGCTCATCCCATGCAGAGGGAGTTTGTAGAGCAGAGGGTTAATAACACCCCCCCTGCCGGGCCGCCTCCATGAGAAGGCTTTCTGTGTCAGGTCCTCATGACCCTCTCTCTGGTAAACAAACACTGCTCCAGTTTGGATCGCAAAGCAGCATATGGCCGCCTCGCCCTGGGTTTATTCTTCTCCTTAGTGGCATCACTGTAGGAAGAGCTGGGGGAAGCAGAGAAAGTAAGTGGAGACATGTTTTGCTTTGTGTGTGTGTGTGTGTGTGCACATATGCACGTGGAGGCCGGAGGTCAATGTTGGCTTTCTTCCTCAATCACTCTTGACCTTGTTTTTTGAGGCAGGGTCTCTCACCAAGCCTGCAGCTCGCTGATTTGTGAGCCTCTGTCGGGGATGCTCCTGTCTCCACCTCCCCAGCCCTGAGGATGATAGCTGCACTGTCTCTGTGCCTGTCCCGCTAGGGATCCGAACTCGGGTCTTCATGCTCATGTACTTCACCCTCAGAGCCATCTCCCCATCCTTATTTTTTTTTCTGAGCGTGCATCTGTGTGGTGCATGCCCGTATGTATATGGAGGAAGCCAGAGGACAACCTTGAGTGGCCTTGAAAAATGCCATCTGCCTTTTTTGAGACAGGGTCTCTCACTAGCCTGGAGCTCATCAGTTAGGTTAGACTGGCCAGTGTGCCTCAGGGATCTACTTGTCTCCACCTCCCCAGCTCCAGGGTCACTGGTATGTGCCATAGTGTGTGGCACCTAGCCTCCCTCTCAGACTCTCACACGAGTTCAGATAGTGCTTAGTGCCAGCCCAGCATGCAGACTGGAAGAGCCGTCAGTCACTTTCTTAGGGTTTAAAAAAAAAAAATCTCTGTGTGTGTGTGTGTGTGTGTGTGTGTGTGTGTGTGTGTGGTCAGGGGGCAACCTTGGCTCTTAGTCCTCTCCTTCCTTCCGCCTTGTCTGACGCAGGGTCCCTTCATGTGCATCAGGCTAGCTGCCTGCAGGCTTCTTCTGTCTTCTCCCGTCTCCATAGCAGTGCTGGGTTAAGATCAGGCTGTCATTGGGACCCAGTTTACAGGACCCCCTCAACTTAGCCTCTCTCCCCAGCCCCCCACCTGCCCTTAGAGGTTGCTAGGCTCCACTGTTACATCTGTCTTTTCTAGCTTTCCTCATCAGCTCCCAGTTGACTCCCCAGGACCCCCCAACAAGGCTCTGCTTATCGCCTGTTTCTCAATGCTGCCCCTCCTCGCCCCAGCACGTGCCTCAAAGTCCCACTTAGGCTCCCCAGGAGGGCAGCCTTCTTTCCTGTAGCCTGAAATCACCATGTCCAATCTGCCTCTCACTTGATTTATCTGCAGAATGATAAACCCTTGTCTTCCTGTGCTGCTTTCAGAAGTGGGGACCCCCCCTCATGCTGACATCCTTGTTGGTGGATTCACCCTATTTTGGAACTCTCCAGCTACATAGTAGATGCCTTGAGGATTACTACTACTTTCATTTCTATAATTATGTTATTTTTTCACACAGAGTCTTGGGATGTAACTTACAATCCTCCTGCCTCAGCCTCGTGAGCGTGGGGATTGCCCGCATTGTGCTGCACTCCTGAAATCAAAACAAAACGTGGGCCAGAGTCTGAACAACACTGGAGTCACTGTGTGTCTAGTAAATGCTACAGAAAACTCCACGCCAGGGTCCAGCATCCTGATATATGTGCTGACATGGCTTAGTTTTGAACTCACTGAACCCCCTGGCAGGGAGATAGCAGGCTGAAAGCAATCAAATATTTTCTCACTAGCGCACTACTAATAGAAGAGTCAACGTGTTCTTTGAAGTTAGAGAAAACTCCTCATGCCTTTAAGAAAAACAATTAGTTCACATGTCACAAAAATACCACATAGATTTTTTTTTTTTTTTTTGGCTAGTGGCAAAATTGCCTGTTCTATCTTGGAGACCTAATTAGGAATGTTATAAAGTCAGGCCTTCACTGACTAAACAGAGGTTTCATTTTATTACCTTTTGAGATGAAACAGGCCTTTCATTTCTCTCGTTCTCCTGGAACCTGGGCGGGACATCAATGGAGGGCTTGTTCGTCCACATGCTGGCTTTCGGGAAAAGGCCACCGTGTTGGCCGGCAGGGTTTGAAGCTGTCTTCATGAGCTTGGGCTCAGAGAAAGGGCCCCAACAGAAGTTGGGCTGCTTGGAAAGTCCCCCGCCTCCCTCTTTGTTGGCCCTCCGGGTTTGGACAGGAAAAGCCCAGGCTGACAGCTGATGTCTCTTTGTCTTCATTTTCATGATTTTGGCTTGCTTTCTATCTTTCTTTCTTTTTTTTGGTTCTCAACTGTGTGTGCCTGGGTAGCTGGCCACGAGCCTCCTCTGCTGGGCTGGCAGAGCTGCACCACCAGATCTGGCTTTCCCTAGGCTGTGGGGACTTGAACTCAGGTCCTCAGGTTCCTGCGGCAAACGCTTTATCCCCCAGCCATCTTGCAGCTGTCTTAGGGAATGGGCCCTTTTGTCAAGCCCCCATAAGTCTGTCATTCTCCCTATTCCTCCAAAGAGGTGTGACGTCCATGGCTCTAAGCTGGCAAGCAGATCTTCCTGTTCTGTGTCCCCTGGAATGCCAGGGCCTGCAGCGTGGCTGTCGCCAGCCGTGTGATCGGAGTGACGTGGTGATAAAGGAAGGTGTGTGCCGCCCAGGATGGCTTTAGGCTCTCTGTGTAGGACATGCTGCTCGCACTGACATAAAGTTGAATTGGCATTTTAAAGCCAGAGGGCGGCCTGTGTGCCCGGAGCGTCACGTGCCGGCTGGGCTCTTTCTCCTCGTCCACGTTGCTGTAGGAGTTCCTGAGACAGTATGACGTCCACTCTGCTCTGGGGGCTCATTTCTGTGTGTTGTTTTACTCTGGATGATAAATGGCGCTTGTCTGCATCTCGTCTCCTGAGGTTAAATTGAACGGCAATTTTAATGGAGTAAAAAAAAATTTTTTTTCTCCATAAATCATTTTGTCTAAATACTCTTAGCCTTCCCTCTGGCTCCTTTGAAGAGTTGAATTTAGATGTGAGTCTAAAATGGTTCTGGCGCTCTCTTCGGTTTTGGTCGGGACTCGGGATCAAAGTGAGTCGGTCAGGTCAGAAACGACTGTAGCGGTTCTCCACCAGCTGTTTACTATTTTCTGTTTTCAAAAAGTCACTCTGTAGAGCCTAATAAGTAAAAAGAATCAACTGTAATTAAGAATGTCCGCCTCTGACATTAACATGGACCGTCTTCTGAGGATACACGGGGAGTTTGAGAAGCTGATTTTTTTTTCCCTCTTATAAATGGAGATAATAAATTTTCCTAGTTTAAGAGCAGAGTGGTGTGGGGGGGGGGCGGGAAATACAGGCCCCTGGATCCTGGCTTTTCACATAAACACATGGCGAATTTGGACTTTAGGGCCTAGAGTGGAGCTAACGTAAAGTGTCCCGTGGGAAAAACAGGTTGCAGAGAGCACACTCATCCCTGGAAGGTGAGCCTTCCTCTGTCCATCCTCTCTGTCTGCCACTCAGTTTTGTCCTCTGTGCAGTTGAGACCTCGCTCCCACTGCCTTGAATGAAAGCATTTGAAAATCCACAGCAGCATACTCGTGTCTGGAGCGTCCTTCCTCTCATGGGCAGGCAGCTGCCATTAGCTGAATTAGCCATGGGCTCCAGGCGGCTAGCTCATGTCTGAGAACCAGGGCTGGTTTGGATGAGAGCAGGGAGAGCTTCATTTCTGCTGAGCACACAGTCTGCTCTTCGGTGGACTTAACACATTTTGTCTGAGGCACAGCTCTGTCCTCTTTAAAATCAAGAGCTCGGTATGGCTGCTCAAACCTGTAATCCCAACACACAGAGGCCAAGGCAGGAGAATTACCATGAGTACAAGGTGAGCCCCAGGCCAGCTTGGACTGTACAAGACCCTTTCTGAAAAAAAAAAAAACAAAAAAAAAAAACAGCCAAGCGTGGTGGTGTACACCTTTAATCCCAGCGCTTGAGAGGCTGAGGTAGGAGGATAGCTGTGAGTTTGAGGCCATGCTTGAACTACATAGAGTGAATTCCAGGTTAGCCTGGGCTAGACCTCCAAAAACAAAACCTTAAAATAATGAAATTGAGGGGATGCCTTCTTCTGTTTGAGCTCAGAAACTTAGCATTTTGCTCAGCTGATTTCTTGGCCTCCTCTCTATTTCCTAAACCCAGAGACCCCTCCATTTTCCTGGAATCAGGATCCTCTGGCATCTGTTGCTCTCTAATAGACTGAACGCATGCTTTTGAGGTGGACCCAGAGCTTTGAAGGCCCTCTTGCCAGTGTGTACTTGGTGTGTCCATTTGAGGGACATGCTCGCGTCTTTGAATGTTAATGTGAAAACTGACTGATTTTAAAAACCCTCTGGCTTGTTTCTATTGTTCACTTATGCTTTTGTCTTCTCTTAGTTTGAACATCTGAGTCAGGTATGATGGCCTTAACTCAGGAAGGTATGGAGTGATTTCTTTCTTTTTTTTTTTTTTTAATTTATTTTTTGGTTTTTTGAGGTAGGGCCTCACTCTAGCCCAGGCTGACCTGGAATTCACTATGTAGTCTCAGGGTGGCCTTGAACTCACGGCGATCCTCCTACCTCTGCCTCATGAGTGCTGGGATTAAAGGCGTGCACCACCACGCCCAGCTTGGAGTGATTTCTTTACTTAGGATTTTTCTTCTGTGGATGGGCAGACTGACCACTGGAAAGAAAAATCTTAGAGCCTTTTGTATTTTGAAACTTTATATGCAAGAGGTTTTTGCCCTCACTGATGTGAACAGGAAGTTGGACCTGGTGCCCACAGTATAAGGCTCTCTGGCTCTCATTTTATGAAATGTGATCTTGGAAACATGATTTGAGTTCCACAGATGTTAATTGACATGTGAAGCAAAGTGCTGCCAGTGTAAAGAACGTGAAGAAAATAGTAGCTCTCCTTTCCAGAGAGCCCTTCTGTGTGCCAGGCACTGTGCCCAGTCTGTACGGACACAGGCTTCTGTGGAAAATGCCCTTCTGGGGCTGGAGGGATGGGTCAGTGGTTAAGGCGCTTGCCTGCAAAGCCCAGTGACCAGGGCTTGATTCCCCGGTACCCATGTAAAGCCAGATGCACAAAGTGGAACTTGCCTCTGGAGTCGGTTTGCAGTGGACAGAGGTCTTGGCACACCTATTCTCTGTCTCTCTCTGCTTACAAATAAGTAAATAAAAATATTTTAAGTTGGGCATGGTGACCCACGCCTTTAACCCCAGCACTTGGGAGGCTGCAATAGGAGGATCACTATAAGTTTGAGGCCAGCCTGAGACTAGAGTGTGTTCCACATCAGCCTGAGCTAGAGTGAGATCCTACCTCAAAAAAGTTTTTCTGTAGGTGACATAAAGGAGCAGTTGCTAGATACAGGAATCACTTTATCTAGGGCTGATAACCTGAGGTGGGTGTGGGGGACAATGGCCAGGCTTAGAGACTGTATGGTATAGGACGGGTCAGAGTTGGGAGAAGCAGCTTGAGCCCCCATCCAGGCCCACTTTCACTTCTCCCTTCGACTGTCTAAGGCCCTAGGAGCCATCAGGATATACTGGTTATACTGGTACCTGTGCAGTGTGCTTTTACATGGGGAGGGTGGGTTGAGCAATTCAGGCTGAGCTGAGCAGTGGTGGCCGGCTGCTCACTGTGATGGCAGTGGTGATGGATAAGGCCTAAGCTTGAGTGTTACAGACAGGATGTCAGGGAGCTGATGGGCACAGGAGAGATCTAGAAGCTGGAATTGATAGTGGAGCGAATGGGAGCGGGAAGCACCCAGGTAGTGGTAGTGGGAGACCACAGACCACCCTTAGTCTGGGCAACTCAGTGATGTCAGCAAGGACCCATTGACACAGGCACTATAATGGCTAATACTGCATGTGTTTATTGTCATTATTGGGTTTTATTTGTTTGGTTTTGGTTTTTTTGAAGTATGGTTTTGATCTACCCCTGAAATTCACTATGTAGTCTCATGGTGGCCTCAAACTCATGGCAATCCTACCTCTGCCTCCCAAGTGTTAGGATTAGAGGCATTCACCACCACACCCGGTTTTTGAGACAGGGTCCTACTCTAGCTCAGGTTAGCCTCATATTCATGTCAATCCTCCTGCCTCAGTTTCCTAAATTCTGGGATTACAGGCATGTGCCAATGTCCTTATTGCTTTGCTTTAGAAGCTACTCTTTCAGTCTGTGTGAAGTCGGAGCTGGGGAAGCTGCAAATCCAGCCTCTTCCAAGGATTCTCTTCACAAGCTTTGGGCCAATTGTGCTCCATAGCTTGTCATTTACTTT
>PVHP010040682.1:0-15774 GCA_004024765.1 Zapus hudsonius | reverse complement strand
GTGTGTTCTCTCTCTCTCTCTCTCTCTCTCTCTCTCTCTCTCTCTCTCTCTCTCTCTCTGTATCTCTCTGCTTGAAAAATAAATAAATAAATAAATGTATAGTTGAGGGTTGGAGAGATGACTCAGTGGTGAAAGGTGATTGCTTGCAAAGCCTGATGCCCAGATTAAATTCCCCAGTATGAATGTAAAGCCAGATGTACAAAGAGGTCAATGTATGTGGAGTTCATTTGTAGTTGCTGGAGGCCATGGAGCACCCATACTCATTCTCTTTCTGTCTGCCTCATTCTCAAATAAATGAATAAAAATATTTTAATTAATTAATTTATTCATTTTCAAGGGAGGAGAGAGAGTGAGAATGGGCACGCCAAAGCCACTAAAAGTGACCTCCAGATGCATGTGCCATTTTGTGCATCTGGCTTTCCATGGGTACTGGGGAATTGAACTCAGGTCATTAGGCTTTGCAAGCAAGTGCATTAACATCTGAGCCATCTATATCTCCAGCCAAATAAAAATATGTTAAAAATAAAATAAACATATGGTTGAATTATATACACTTAGAGCAAAATTTAAATCAGATATCCGAGGCTCCCTGAAGTTCTTTGCAGAATTCCTAGTATATCTGGCTTTGTGCTTGGCACGGAATAGGACCATAAACAGGAGTTGAATGGATGAGGGATTCTAGTTTGAAACTTCACTATCATGATCTAACAAAAGGTTCTCAAGACTCCCTTAGCATCTCAAGGGGAAGTAGGATAGAAAATTAAGCCATTTACCCATAACCCCTTTGTAATGGAGATTTTCACACAGGTAGCTGAAGACCTGCAAGGGGCATATTACTGTCCTAATACTATAGCCCAACTCTCACGATGCAACAATGCATAGGAAGATCTATTAATGGTGTGGAATTACACTATAACCTGGGCTATCATCAGCCAAAGACGCTTTTCCCCTCCTCTGCCTCTTTGCTTCCAGAGTTTTCCACCTCTCCGTTCATTCCCTATTCCCCTGTAAGTCCCAAGCATTGCTTAGTAACTTTAAGCATCGCTGGATTTGGGAGTTGGTCAGATAAAATTATTGTGACTAGTGTTTGTACTTGTGCACATACAAAAGGAATGAAATCATGTTTATTATATACACCAAATACATAATACATACTAAGTGATATAAATACACTCTGCATCTATACACTACGTGTATAAAACAACTATTGAAAGGCTTGGAAAAAGGCAACTTCCTTGTCATAGCAAAGCACTTTGCAGTGAGGGTTTTCTTAGTCAGAAATGAATACTATTCTTCCCTCTAACTTTTTGTTTAATAAAAGTTGTTTGAGGCCAGGCATGATGGTGCATGCCATTAACCCCAGCCCTTGGGAGGCAGAGGTAGGATTGCTGTGAGTTCAAGGCCATCCTTGGCTAGTGTGAGCCCCTACCTTGAAAAAAAACAACAAAAAAAAGTTGATTAATAGTATTCATTCTCTTTCACCTAGAAAATAGAGTGTAGTAGCTAAATAAACATAGAATATTAAAGTGGCCCTGCTGGTAACTTTGTTAAACCCCTGAAAATCACCTCAACTACGTAAATAAGACTACAGACAATAGCAAGCTTCAGGGTTTCTCAGCACACAATGTGGGCTTTGCACAGTGAATGTGTTCCTTGTTTGTTTTTCTTCTTCTCTCCCTGATAGGCTAGTAACAAAAGTAGAGCTTTCCCACTGTGTCTCAGAAATAGGGTTTCAAGTCTATTGTGGACAACTTTGTACCTTATCTATGCCTCTCACCACAGGCCACTTAGGCAGGAAGGCCCTGTTTCATTGGTCCCTGGATGGGAAAGAGAGGCTACAGTGAGGACAGGGGGCTGGTCTTTGCCTAAATGCATCTGACAGCTTTGCATAGAGAAAGATGTTTACCCCAGGTTATGGCATATCCCTGCTTGATTTATAATTCCCATGGTTGATGTTACTTTTTATAGCACGACTGTCTGGGAAGGAGCCACGTGCTTTGGAAAGCAAAAGAAAGAGTGAGAAACCCTCCAGTAATGCTATCTTCAGAAAGGCTTCTTCTACAAAGCAGATTGACTTGTGTGTGTGTGTGTGTGTGTGTGTGTGTGTGTGTGTGTGTGTGTGTGTGTGTGTGCTAGCATGTGTATGTATGTGTGTGTATTCCCTCAAGCATATGCAGACAGAACGTATAATGTAGAGAGCATTTGGAATGGGTGATTTAACTGAATCTGAGCTTTTTAAAATCTGCATCTATAGCTTCCTCAGTATGTCAGCTAAATATTAATTATTAATAATTGTTAGTTGGCTTAAAATTATAGTGTATTATCATTTTTGAGGCATAATAAGTGGAGAGGATAACACCACTGTCCTTTATGTTTTAAAAATGCTTAAGAAAAACTCATAATGTATTTGTTGATCTACTTTTACCACTTCCATCAAGAAAAGGAAAGATTTCCATCATGGTTTAATTTTTAAAGAGGATGCAGGACATCTTTCAGTAAGGTTTTCTTAATTATTGGGATTAATCCAGACTTTCAACTCCAGATAAGATTAGAACATCCCGTAAGGAGGATTTGCAGCCTGTGAGGGAAGGGCTCTCAGGGTCTTAGTTACTAAAGTTACATTTATTGGTGATTATGTCTATTTCCTGAATAAATTGAAGCTTCAAAACAAATACTTGGAAAAGTCAAGACAAGTCAACTAGATGGCAAGGATATTGTATATATAAAATAAGTAGACATTTTCAAAAGGGTTCCTATTGATTCATAGATTGAATAAAATGAATATAAGAACTTAACATTAACCTCTGACAAATTTTGGCACAGTTGTATACAGTCACCCAGTTCACAAAGAATAAGACAAACTAACCCGCTTTAATCCCATCAAGGGGCTCCTGTGACATTTGCAAAGCAAGTAACTAGAGTGTGAGTAGTTAAGGCCCATGTCTAGACCTTCTGGATGGGATTAATCCCATGTAATTCTCAACAGCCCTTTCTAATTGTTTAAGAAGTGTGGGACACCATGCAGAATGGAATCACTTAGCCATCTGCATTTCACACAGGACACTTCAAAAGGAAACAAGACAAAAATCTCCCGAGAAGAAGAGAAGCGAGACATTGGCTCTATGTCTCAGAACAATAACACACACTCTCCTCCTAGCTCCTCTGATAAATCAAAACCTTAAACATCAAAGCTGTTTCACCAGCCGCTCCACCTGCACCACAGCAGGAAAGTCCACTGAAAATGAGCCTGTATACGGCATGGCCCAGTGCCTCTTTCTGTTTGCAACTTGAATTCTGGGAAAGTAAATATTGACATTAATAGCAACTCCATCAAGCTTTGTGCAAGTACACAAACAAGTTCCATCCTATCAAAGAAGTCTTTCCAAACGGAAACCATTCAAATTTATGCCTTCTACCCACTAAAGTACAAAATGCACCATTCGGTTAGAGTCAGAGAATACTAACATCATTTGTAAGATGTGAAGGCAACACAATGATTTTTGCTCACTTTTCACTGTGTCATGAGAACATCGAAACATTATCACAAGGCCTACAAAACTGAAGAAAAAATGAGTAGTCAACATTACACATCAGCCATGATTTAACACTCATTTCTTATTTTAACTGAGACCATCTGACTGAGAACTACATACAGTTTGGCATTACCAAATGGTTAGTGGCGATTTGTTGGTTGGCAGTGGGCTTGAGAGCGATATATTATCCTCCACTTTATTTCAAAGGAAAATCATTTTTGGATTGCAAGAGACTGGTTTATATAACAAAGGCCTTCCTCATTCCAACTCTTAAAAATTTCATAATCTACTTTTAGCTGGGTGTGGTGGCATACACTTTAATCCCAGCACTGGGGAGGCAGAGGTAGGAGGATTGCTGTGAGTTTGAGGGCAGCCTGAGAATACAGAGTGAGTTCCATGTCAGCCTGGGCTAGAGTGAAAAACTGTCTTGAAACAACAACAGCAAAAACAACAACAACAACAACCAAAAGACAAAACAAAAACCAGGCTGCCGAATGTGATGACATATGCCTTTAATCCCAGCACTTGGGAGGCAGGATTGCCATGAGTTTACGGGCACCTTAAGACTACATAGTGAATTCCAGGTTAGCCTGAGCTAGAGTGAGACCCTACCTCAAAACGGTAACAACAAAAATATTTATAATCTCCTTCCAAAATCCACATTCCTAATCCAACATCACTTACTGAAATCAAAGCCTGTGGAGGAATTTTGGTAGATTTAGCTTGCCTCCATCTGTAGAAGGGAGTAAAAAATCATCCAGGAGGAGCCAGAGCTCCAGCGGGCAGATGTTTGCCCAGGAGGGCAGAGTGTTTCCCCATCAGGCCAGCAACACTGGCCTTGCCCTCTGTCCCTTCACTCTGTCTTCTCTTTGCCCATTGTTGAGTGGACTTGGCTACATCACCTCCTTGCTTCCACTCGATCATGGGTCAAATTCCTTCAGGATACTTTCTTCTTGGAATTCTTTCCCTGACTTTAGTCATATTACTTCAGAAATATCATTCATCTGCAGAAAGGATTTTCTGTGCCACCCTGAAGAAACTAACCCGCTGGCAGCACCACCTCTCTCCTTTCTTATCCTGCTTTATTCTTCCTCACAGCTCCAATTTACCAGCTCTTATCTGCTTCTCCCCCCAGAATGCCAGTATGATGTCACCTGGAGCATTCCCTCCTAGTCCCCAGCTTGTGGAGCCTTGCTGGAGCAGGGGTGTTGCTAGGGGGGGCCTTGGGGTCATTAGTCCAGCTCACAGGGTGTTCAGAGGTAAGTAGCTCTTGTTGTTCACTCTCTGCTAAGGATATTTGATGAGGTGAGCCAGCTTCCTCCTCCATGATGAAGCTTCCCCTCAAAACTGTAAGCCTGAAATAAATAATTTCCTCCCATCAGCTGCTTCTGGTTCAGTGATGAGTCCCAGCGATGAGAAGGTGACTGTTACAGAAAGCTACCTGGAGGCAAGACTGCATTTTTTGTTCAATGTTCTCTCCTCCCATACCTGGAATAATGCCTAGATAATAGAACCATCCCCCATGAAATAGTGGCTTAGTGGATCCAGGAATGGATGATAAGAGAGCCTTGCCCCAAGTTTCAGAAGGTGATTCAGCCATTCACTGAAGTTCATGGTGTAGTGCCACCAACCTTTGCATGTGACTCAGAGGCAGGCATTATTGTGATAGTCAGGTGTGTGTAGGGACCACCCCTCCCCTTCCAGCCCCTCCCCTTGAATGGGAGGTGTTTAGTTAGAGCTACAACCTATGTGCTAAAACTGATTGGTCAGATATGAACCAATCAGCTGTCCCTCTAACTCACCTGGGGAGGACTTAAAACTAGCTTCCCTAGAGGAAGTAGGCCCCTCTTCCCACACATGGCAATGGAGTAAAAGGACTGCTGATCCAGGCCTCAGTGAGGTAAGGCCTGTACCCCTACCCCAGCTGATGGCTGGGGTAGGGGGGCAGGCTCCAGACCTTTTCTTTCATGAACCTCTCTTTCTCATAAAGGGAGCTTTCTGTTATCTTTTCTTGGGCTGTTTATCTAAGTAATATAAGCTCTGTGAACTCTCTGACACGTGTTTTCCCCATACTGGTGGCAGGAAAACTCTGTAACTTCCCACATGATGACTGGGAAATTTCCCCATCCAACTCCCCTTTTCCTAATCTACTAAATTAGAATAAATGTGTAATTAAAATTTAATTCTGTCCCTGTGTACAATTCTTTGGCCTTAGAGGACAAGAACTCTGAGTAGGAGGAGGGGGAAAGGAGGATTCCAAAATTCTCTCTCTCTCCCCCGTGTTGCTTACAATTATTAATTAGCAACAACCCATATCAGTGCCACCAACCTTTGCATGTGACTCAGAGGCAGGCATTAAAGCAGGCTCTGGGGATCTGGGAGATTTCCTCAGGCAACAGGAAATCAGCATTGGTCAGCCTGTTAGTCACTTCGTGCTCTTGAGGAAATGGCTGAGAGAAGCTACTGGGGAAGTACTCATCTTGGCTCATGGTTTCATAGGACACAGCTCATTGTGGCAAGAAAGGCATGTTGACAGGAGGCCATGGCCAGGTCTCCTCACATCACAGCAGCAGACAGGAAGTCGGGAGTGACAGACATTATGTTCAATAGCCCACCATCAGTGGCCTACCTCGGCCAGTCCCCAAAGTTCCACAGCCTCCTCATAAAGCACCACCAGCTTTGACCAATTGTTCAAATGTATGTGTCTCTGAAAGACATTTCACATTCAAGCCCTAACAGTAATCAGCAAAGGGATAAACCCCTATCAACATCCTTCACCAGAAGTTTAAAATCTCAAGTTTGTCTTCAAAGCTCTTTAGAGAATGGCCCCACTTTTCATACTATCAAGTTTTTTGCCTCATGACCACAAAAAATTATGCACACTGGACATCCATGAGGCATATGGTGAAGGAGATTTATTGAGAAAAAGATAGAAAATCCCCACAGTGTCAGAGCAGAGCAAACATGTTTAGGACTTCATGGACACCCAAAGGAGAGAAAGCAGGAAGCAAAAATTATGCATTTGAAGTTAGAACTCAGAGAAGTGAGCAGGCTCTGCAGTGGGTATCTGTGAGCAGCTGCTATGAGGGGGGGCTTCTGCCAGTAGAGTCATCATTTCATCCAGCTGATAACTGTTCCTTCCACCTCCTTAGTGAGGGTGGTCTCTTGACCAGGCAAGTGATTAATAGGTTCCATTGGATTATCTCTCAATTGAGGAGGCAGTAGTCTCTACCAGGCCCAGGTGACTGCTTCCCTGGTCAGAAGGAAGGACCTCTTTCCTTACATGTGTTATTTTAAATCCCATGGTGGTGGGGGCGAGGGGAATATGATAGTTCCCTTTCTATTATTATCAGGTCCATTCTCCAGTGAATCCAAGACTAATGTCTGCCTAGCCACCTACCATTTCCAGCTGTCTGTCTGTTTCTCTCTCCCTGTTCTCTCATCTCTGTGTAAACATGCCATTCACAAGCATGCCAGGTGTGATCCTGTTGCCCCTGTGCTTGCTGAATGTGTTCCTTGTTCCAGAAGGTTCTCTCAACCTCTCCCAGACCTTCCAGCACCTTTGGCCATCACAGCCCCTCTAAGCCCCCTCGCGGCCTTCTTTAAGAATTGTGCCTTGTGGTAAGCACTGGGAGCCAGACACTTGGGCCCCCAATGAGAGAAGCACTATGCGAGCAATTGAAGGAGAGGCTACTAAAAATAGAATCTAGCTAATTCAGAAGTGTGTTTCTCAGTTAACCTATATTGATCTCACTCTCCAATGGAGATTCTGTCTGTATCTTTCAGAATGCAGCGAAAGAGCTGTGGCTCATCCAACCCTACCAACAAACTGCAGGCCGATAGCTGACATCCTGACAAGAGATGAGCCACCCCAGACATACCGTGGAGGATCCATATGGAACCCCATAGAGAATGATGGGATGAACAAGTGACCCAGAGCCACAGCCAGTCAACACAGGATAAGCCAGTGAGACAGACACCAATGATTTTTGACACAAGCTAAAGCAGAAGTACAGAGACCCCTAAGTCCTCAACAATAGAACAGCCATAATACTCACTGACCACAACTCAGGGAACTGAGCAGAAGAGGGGGCAGAAAGGTTGTGAGAGCCTTGGTGGGGGAGAATATCCAGAGACATTGCCCCCATCAGTGACAACATACTAGGGCTGGTGGAACCAGGCTGACTCCTAGGCTATCCATGGTCCCCACCCCCATGGACTGATCCAGATTGCCCACAGAGGACGATATCCAGCTGATTGGGGATGGGGAAGAGGGGCATTGGGGAACTAGGGATAATAACTCATTGTTTGCCCATTAAATAATGTAATTCATTATGGACAATTAAAAAAAAAAAAGAATCATGCCTTGGCCAGCGTGGAGATCACATGGGCTGAAGGTGTCACTGTCAGCTGTGTCTGGAAGTTGTCATTGTGTGCTTCCCCAGGAACCTTAGCTTTGCTGTAGGCCAAAAAGGTTTCCTCATTAAAAAAAAATAAATGCATTTTAATTTTAATTATTTATTTATGTGTGTGTGCATACATACTCACACTAGAGCACTAGGGTCTCTTGTGCTACAAATGAATGTCAGGTGCTTACACCACTTTTTCATCTGGAATGACATGGGTGGTGGGGGATTGGGCTCAGTCATCAGGCTTTGCAAGCCAACACCTTTAACCATCTCCCTAGTCCAAGGCCCCTTATTCTTGTTCATCTGTCTCTATCCAGCACAAGGCCCAAGCATTTTGTGACCCAGTAATTCTCACCTGCAAGACACACATCGTAATTGGGGAAGAGGGAAAGTATCTGATTTTAGGGTAGAAGAGACCATGGAAGCCTGATAGTGCCAACCTCTTGCTGTTCTTCCTGCAACTTCTGATATCCTGAGCATTCATCTCTTGCTGTCGATTAGGAAAACTTGTGTGCCATTCCACGGTGCCCACTTTAGTGTCCAGCGTGTGCCTCATGCCAAATGGTTGATGACTGAAAGAGCATGTCAATGGGAACTGTTTCTTCTCCTGGACCTAGCACATCCCTGAATTCAAGTTTTGAAACCGGTATCTTTAAGGCAGGCTATAAAATACCTTCATCTTTAACCCTTATCCCCCTTCCCAGCTGCCCACAGCCAGTGAACAGGCATTTATCTCAGGGCACAAAATGCCCTTTGCTTGCTGATCAAAGGCTGTGGGAATGGGCAGCAGGAGCAGCTGTGCTCAGATCCGTCCCACACCCTTCGTGTTTGCAGCAACCCACCCCAGGAACTATTATGTTTTCTGCTGGATGAGCTGAGTTCTCCTCCAGCCCCTCCTTCTGCAGGTCTGAAGGGACAATCCCTGGTCCTGGAGCCTGCTTTCAGCATTTCATTTTCCCAGGCAAGGTGGAGATAGCAGGCCAGACACTGCTTTCTCCTTTCCTAGGACACTGATAAGGCAAAGAAAACACTTCTCTATTTTCCTGCACAGAAGTAGACTTGAGAGGATGGGGTGGAGGTGAATGATAACAGGCAGATATTGTTGCTTTTTTCAAAAGAAGTGTGGTGGGGAGGTGATGAGGGAAGATTAAAATCTTGGAGGTTTTGCTCTGTGTTGTAGATGTCAAGTACTTATAAAGAAAATACCTCCTTCCCCGCCTCAGAGGTTCCACTTATTTCTGTAAGGGAGAAGGCCTCCCCTCAGCTCAGAGCTCCACAAGAGAGGCCTGATAAGTGTGGCTTCTCCTGTGAGTACCCAGAGGGTAGCTTCCAGGTCAGAATTGAAAGAAAAGAAGTCAGAGAAGAATGCCTTCTTACTGGTCACAATGTCTCATACCCATGCTCCCAGTCCTCTGGTTGAGGCAGGAGAATAGTGTCCTAGGCCAGACTAGGCTACGTGGGGAGATGCTGTCTCCACACAAAACTAAGAGGTGGCTCAGTGGGTAAATGGCTTGCTATGCAAGCATGAGGACCTGAGTTCGGATCCTTAATTCTCACCTAAAATGCCCAGGCAGGGTTGTGTACACCAGTAATCCCAGCTCTGGAAAGGAAGAGGCAGGAGGATCCCTGGGGCTTCTTGCCCAGCTTCTCTGGCTAAATCAGTGAGGTCTGAATTCATTGAGAGACACTGTCTCAAACAATTAGGTGAAGCAGTGATAGCAGACACTGAATACAAGCCTCTGGTCTCTACTGCACATAGGTCTACCCCTCACATGCACGTACCCACATGCATACAAACACACATACACACATGTGCACATGTGACATATACTAGCTAATAATTCATGCACACATAAAATAACTTTTGTTTTAATAAAAAATGAAATGGGTCTGCCGGTCTTGAAGTCTGCCTGGGGCTTTTGCGGGCTGGGCCGCGCAGGCAGGGTGGCCGAGCCCAGCCGAGCTGCATGTCTCCCCGTGGTCCAGTCTGGCTGCTGGGGGGCCAGCTAGGTGGGTGGCTGGCCAGTACCCTCGGGGGGCACCGGGGGAGATTTGCCACGGGCTATCGCTAGATAGGCAGCTGCTTTGGCATTCTGCTGACAGTGACGGTCATGGCTATGGCCCGGCAGGAGGAGGAGGCAGGCAGCTGTGGAAGCATGCCCATGGGCCTGACAGCCCGCGGAAGTGTTACAACTCTTGGAATGCCATCCCCTGGGGAATACGATTCCCCGTGATTTAGTGTTCAGCTCTGGAAGCATGGCTTCCTAAGGGAAATACGGTTCCCCATGTGTTACAGCCAGTAACGGGCAGAGAGAGACCCAGGGGAAAAGGCATGGCAAATAATCCTGTTTTATTGTAAAAGCATCGTGGGTTAAATAGAAATTGAGGAGGAGGGATGGAAAGAAATGGACAATGAGGATTGGCAGAAATCAGCAACCTGTGAATACCTGCTTTGCATGTAGACGTGAGCTTGGGCACATATCAGATGGTGGGTGCAGAGGAACTGTCACCTTCCAGGCACAGCTGGGGTGAGAACCTGGGTCCATGTGGCTTGCTTTGGGGGTTGGGAGTCAGGGTCGACAGATGGAGCTGGGAAACTCCTACCAGATTATCACCGGGGTTTCACCTGCTCAAACATCATTAACCCTTTGTTCTCTGTGCCCTCATCCAGCAATACCAACAAATAACAAAATAAATACACACAAAAACTTGCCTTCCTGCACAGTCAACTGAGTGCAATCAAGACTCATGCCCTTTGGAACCCAGCCCCCACAGGCAATTTCATCTCCAGATTATGTACATGTTGGTACAGATAGTGTTATAACCTAGTCCAAGTGTCCTTTGGGCAGGAGCTCTTCACAAGCACAACCGGTGTAGTGTCCCCATTCCCATGTGAGTGAAATCCGTCAGGTGCAGCTGATATCTGAGAACCACGAAGGTGAAGGTGGTGAGAACTAGAGGAACATCACTACCATTAGGAATGAAGAAAAGGATATAGAAGAGAGGAAATCAATGTCCAAAAAAAAAATGTTTTCTGAGACACAGACCAGATGCACTGAGTAGCGCATGTGTCTGGAGATCTTTTGCAGTGGAAAGAGGCACTAGTGTTCCCAGTGTCTCTCTTTTTCCTCACAAATAAATAAATAAAAACATGATGAAACTTCAATTGAAACTATGACATAGAAGAAAATAATGAAGTCGAAGAATCCTGTTAGGCAATTGAGATCTGGTCAATTTCTCTCATGAACAGGCCAGTACTGAGAGAGCCCAGCACACTGACATAGACCAGGTAGTTCAGTACTGAGAGAGCCCAGCACACTGACATAGACCAGGTTGATCAGTACTGAGTGTTGGGTAATGTGCGGACCCCTGGATCCCTGCAAGCAAGCCTGTCTCTCTGGCCAGCAGGAGATGGGCTCCATCGGGGAAAGGTGAATGTGGGCAGCTGGAGACTCACACGCAGCTGAGAGACATGTCAAGGCAAATCTCGAGATTTTATTTCAATATCCATCGTATATATAACCCAAGGATGTATTGTATTGTATTGTCTTATCTCTTTCACAAGGGAGCTCAGGAAGCAGGAACAAAGCTATTAGCATTATTTCTATCACCTCTGCCTCCAGGGGACACAGGTGTGCTAGGATCAAAAGGCATGAGTTAACATGCTCAGGCTCAGACCAAAAGGTGTAAGTCACCTTATCCAGCTGCATATTATATTCTAAAACTTAGCTCACAGTTATTCAGCCAAGCTAGGTCCCAACACTGAGAGAGCCCAGCACACTGACATAGACCAGGTTGATCAGTACTAAGGGAGCCCAGCACACTGACATAGACCAGGTTGTTCAGTACTGAGAAAGCCCAGCACACTGACATATACCAGGTTGTACCTGTTCTACTTTCCATGATAAATCACATGCTTATCTTTACCAATGTATTTGATATTTTCAATTTTGTATCTTTTCCTGTCTCTGTTTCTGCCTTCCTTTCCTTGCATCCAGCTTCCTGGTTAGACTTTCTAGATTCCAAAGTCCAGTTATCACTCTGGATTTACTTTCCTGTCTACCAGCGGGTATTCTTGTGATGGTGCCTACAGATATTAGGAAGTTTCTAGTCATTTAAAAATCAAGCACATATGTGTATGATTTTTTAAAAAACAATAAAAAACACTAAATTGAACAACATATCAAACATTTCATCCTAAAAAAGTATTAGACAATAAAGCAAAAGCTACTATGACCACATCAGGTGTTTACTATGAAACCCGGGGAATTGAAAGGATTTTTCTAGCTATGCAGGCCAAACCTGCCAACTTCCATCCTCAGCATCTTCACTCACAGCAGCTACCCAATGTCTGAGGATGCATCCAGTGACAGAATCACGCTTGCTTTCTTCATTCATTCATTCATTCATTCATTCATGAGCAGAGAAAGATGGGCCTCTTGCCACAGTGAAGTTTTATAAATATAACACTCAATAATTGATTCCAGAAAGTATTGTTTTTGATATGACTCTTACAAAGTTTTCACTTAAGTGACTGGAGGTAAATGATATGGATAGAGCATATAAAAATATGTGAATATATATATATATATATATATATATATATATATATATATATATGCTGCCAGGTATGGTGGCACAAGCCTTTTATCCCAGAACTAGTAAGGCAGAGGTAGAAGGATCACTGTGAGTTCAAGGCCTCCCTGAGATTCCATAGTGAACTCTGGGTGACAAACCCCACCTCATCCCTAGCTGCGATGTCTTTATTGGTGGTCACTTATAGTGGAGGGAAGTAGCTATCATAGAACAGTTGCTAGCCACTGCTTCTTCCCAGTCCACCACTGGAGACACCCCAGTCTGAATTACTTCCACTGAAGTCGGGGTGAAGTATATCTCCCATGCCTGACTCCGCAGAGGAATATGGTAAAGGCAGGACTCTCCAGACAGCAAACATACTCCTGACATAAGATACCAACATGACCAAGGGGTAGGTAGAAAGATTTCCTAGAGCTCTGCCAGAGTTCTCCTTCCTCTTTGCTTAGAAGTTCTGGAAGGAAAAAACAAGAGTGAAATAATTGGTGAAGAAGGTCACCAGTAACAAGCTGTCACCAGAAGTCTAAGGACAAGAATCCAGGTGGGGAGTGCAGCTAAATGTCGTCAGCATCCACTGAGGACAGACCTTGTGCCAAGGCTGGCAAGCTACATGTATGGTAACTATGTGTACAGGTGGGCAATGAGGGTGTCTCCAAGGCAAGATGGGGTGGAGGAGGAGCAACTGAGGTAGGAGTACAACCCAGAGAAGGACGAACAGATGGTGCATGCAGGGCAGAAGGCACGTGCTGAGGTGGGCGTGGTCCCTGCCCTGGCCATGTCTATGGGGAACTTGAGTGGGGGACCCTTCCTGAAGGCTGCAAGCCAGGGAGTCTGGATGCTCTGCGTTCTCCTTGGTCTCTGCTGTCACCCTCGTACTGCAGGAGCCCCTGAAGTCTTGCTCATCCCAAGCATTGAGGTCCCTTGGTCTGGGCCCTGGCCCTGACCGCATTCTCCTGTGGCCCTGGCTACTTCCTCCAGACTTCATCTTTGTTTTCTTAGTCTGTGTCTCCCTGTGTCTGTTTATGTAAGAAACCCTCTCTCAGGCGTGGCCAAAATAGCTCAGTTGGGAGAGCGTTAGACTGAAGAAACCCTCTCTCCCACATTCCTGTGTCTCTGTCATTTCCTCCGTGGCCACTGGACAGCCTAGCACTGAGAAGCATTGTCTTTCTTTCTGGCCCCAGTAAGTGTGTTTTCGGTGGAGAAGGCAGGTCTCAGGCCTCTCCCAGCATCAGAGGAGCTCCAGAATTACTGGGAATGGCCCTGCTTGTCAGCTGGGGAATGAAGAAAGAGTATCAGCAAACAGCTCCTGCCAGCTAATCCCCAGATGCAATCTAAACAGAGGCACATTCCCAGGAGTTAAGACAGGAGTGGCCTGAAAGTGCTGATAACATCTTGGCCAAAGGAAGCCAGGCTTGTCTCATTTGCTTTCTTCGGCTTTTAAACTAACTGTAAAATCAATTGAGCTGTCCTTACTAGGGAGCTAAACAGAAATCTCCAGATAGGTGCAGAGGACTTAGATAACTGTTCAGAGATGATTCCCTTGGATGTGACTGAAAGCTCCAAGCTGTTCTCATTGTGATCAGCCCCACTAGTCCACCAGGTTGTGCTTCGGAAACAGGTTTATTTTCTCTCATAGCCCTTAAATCAGACAGGTTTTCCAGGCACTCCCACCAATTCAGATTTGTTTTTTTCTGAACACAGAGAAAGAAAGGGAAAACAGATCACCTGAGGAGGTAGCAATGTGTGCCCTGTCTCTTACCACTGAAGGGCCTATGCCTAGTTTAAGTGTTGGTTTCCACATGGAAATAAGAGGAGTGCTGTGGTCCAGCTCCCATTGAAGAGCAAAATGGATAACATATGAAATTAGGTTTGCAACCCAAGAAAAGTGTGTATGTGTGTGTGCTGGTGGTAGCCAACCAAGTGAACCCATCAATATTTGACTCATGGCACGGGCTTGGTTTTCATGAGGGGTGGATTGAAGCACACTGAGTTTTGGACTGTCACCCAGCAGAACTTGCTGCTAGGTTTTGTTCTATCAATTTCATAAATTTCTTATGGCTTTTGCACTTACTTTCCTTTCACCTTACTTTAAGAGATACTGTTTATAAAGGTTCTAAAGGGCAATGTGGGCACCAGGAATGTGTACACTCCCAGGTGTCTGTCAGCGCAGTAGGAAGTTGCAGCGCACACATGTCATAGAAACCTAGCGGGTCCTATTTCAAATAAAGTTGTGTTTTTATTAATGGTGTTAAGTAAACTCAGTGCCACTCCCTGCAGCAAAGCTACTGATATGGAAATGTGATTTCAATGTGGGTTAGTCTCTATATGAATATATATCTTCTGAAAGAATTCATGAACCTGCCACTTAGGATCAGGAGCCAATGTAAATTTTTAAAGTCCTTTTTCAAGGACTGTTCCCCCCATCACCATGAGATGAATGAAAATCACTTTTGAGGAAACAGTCTATTAAAAATAAAGTCTCCTCTTTAGATGTGGTTGTGCATATATGGTTATTCCTATTAAATTTGGAATTTTTAAATTTGGAATTTAAATAAAAGAAAGAGAACCCAGAAGGAAAATGGAAAGCTTTCTTTCTCAAAAGACGGTGTTTTTCAATGATACTTTCATTGGTGGAATTAAATTGTTGCTCATTCCTTGGGCTTTAAATGAATTCTAGAATATAGTGAAGTGTTCAAGGAAAAATGATTTCTGAGTTCTGCTTTAAAATGAAATGTGGTGAGTAGGTGGAGGTTTATATAAAAGAGATTGAACAGCATTGATCATGGCTGGAAGGGATGGGTGATGAAGGATCATTTGAGCATTTGTTTACTTCTGCTTGTTTTGATTGGGCAACAATAATTTACAAAATAAAAATTAAAGAAGACATTGTCCTCATAGCTGGGATGAAACACCTGACCAGAAGCAGATTATGAAAGGAAAGGGATTATTTCTGGTTTGCAGTTTTGGAGGAAGCATCATCATGGTAAGCATGGCAGGAACAGATAGCTGGGCATCACATCTCCTCCTGGCAGGGAGGAAGTAGAAAGAGTGAGCCAAGTGAGGCAAGTGGGGATGACCCCAAGATCTGCCCCCACTGACACAACTCCTCCAGCATAGCACCATCTCCCAAATGCTCCACAGCTGGGGGTCAAATCTCTCTCTCTCACACACACACACACACACACACACACAAACACACACACACACACACACACACACACACACACACACACACACAC
>PVHP010040681.1:0-15556 GCA_004024765.1 Zapus hudsonius | reverse complement strand
TCACCTTATTACCTGAAAGGCATTTTTACTCAAGAGCAGAGCCTCAGTGATTTATTCCTGTTTATTCTTGTTTATCTTGTTATTTGTGTTTATTTATCTGGTTTATTCTTGTTTTTTAAGAAGGTATCAAAATTATTATTAATTTGCAAATAGAAACAGACAGAGAGAATGCCTCTAGCCACTGCAAACCAACTCCAGTTGCATGTGTCCCTTTGTGCATCTGACTATATGGGTACTGGGGAATCGAACTCAGGACGTTAGGTTTTGCAGGCAAGCGCCTTAACCGATGGACCACCTCTCTAACCCCCAACATTATTTTTTAAAGCTATTCAACTAGCTTCCCTCAAATGTTGAGACTTAGGAAAAATTTAAGATCCCAGATAATTATCCCTGATGAATCTGAGGGGGATTAGGAGGAAGACCCCCTCCCACAGGTAGAGAGGGCATGGCCTCAGACAGGTGACCTCATGTTACAAGACACTCCCAGGCCAGAGCTATCCACTCCTCCCAGCAAGGAAATCTTTAAAAGTCCGGACTTAAACTTGGGCAGGGGGCTTTTTCTTCTGTCTGGACCGCTGGTGGGAGATGTTGGAGACTGGGACAGTGAGTGCTGCCTCTCCCCCTCTTTGATTTCGGTACAGGGGTGGGGGGGAGGAAGGGAATTTCTCTTTAACATGTGTGTTATTTCTTTGTTCACTTTTTGGGTGTTTTTATGCACTTTGGTGATGTTTTATGAACCTTACAGACCACATGGTGGCTGGGCAGCTTTCCTATCCAATTCCCCCTTCCCTTAACACGAACTCAGTGGGGAAAATGCAGCAGTAAAAACCCAGATGTGGCTGTGCCAAAATGTCCCCATTACAAATCCCTCTGGGATTAGAACAAGTTAGAAATGGCATTATCCTGGACTTGGTAGTCGGGCACTGGAGGCGAAGAAGTCAAATAAAATCCAGATGAGCAGGTAACTCCCGAGGAGGGAGGAGTTGCTTTTGTTTGCCAGAAACCATGAACAAGCCGCTTAGTTCTGAGTCATAGTTCCTTCTTCTAAATTACAGAATCAGACAAAAGGAGCTCTGCTAACTGCAAGACTAAACGGGGTGCCAGAGCGATGCAGGATAGCCCCCCACTCCCACTTCATGCTAAGTTCATGATCCACATATAAATTTTTGTATACAAAGGGTAAGGCTATCCCAGTGGCTGACCTCAGGCATGACACCTTTGGCTTAGAAACTTCTTGGGAAATCTAAGCACTTGGTTTACAAAATGAAATAATCAGACATGAAAGTACACCAGTTCCTGCTATTGTTTTGTTCAGTGTCTGCAAGGCTTCCCACTGCTCCCTGGTTACCTGCTTCAATGGAAGAATGTGCTCTGAAAACAAGCACTTTAAATGCAAATATTGATATCGTGCTCTAACTCACATAGGAAAGTAAGCTTAAACATCTTGTTCCTTCAGAAACACCTGTGTGCCGCTGTGATGTCCGCCTTTACTTGGTGGGCAGTGTCTCTGCTAGAGGGACATCAGCCTAGGATCAGAGACCACGTGTCCCAGCTCCACCTCTTATGTAGCCTATGATTCTGCTAACGTACCTGCTGGATGGTCCACTGGAGGTAATTTTATGATTACATCAAAGACCATGGAGTTTTAACCTTCATAATAATTAATCTGGGCTGGAGAGATGTCTCAGCGGTTAAAGCACTTGGCTGTAAAGCCTAATGACCCAGGTTCAGTTCCCCATACCCACGTACAGTCAGATGAACAAAATGGCACATGCACCTGGAGTTTGTTTGCAGTGGCTGGAGGTACCCATTCTCTCTGTCTGGCTCTCTTCTCTCTAATCTCTCTCTGCTTGCAAATAAATAAATAATTCATTAAATATTATAATAACAATCTTATCCAGGATATATTATGTCTACAAAGTGTACTGGATCAGGCAGATTTCATATTAATTGCTTTAGAATAAATAATAAGTATGCTGACTCCTTATTTTACCCAGTAACTGGAAATTTCATAGGCAAGAAATGATGGAAAATAAGTTTTCTCTTCCTCTAAGGAATAGTTTTTGAATTTTTTTTTAGAAAGATGAGTCTGATTCATTAACCCCTTATGTAAATAAAATCTCTCTAGGGGCAGATAGCCTCAGGCCACTTGATATCGATGTAGGGGGAAAAATCGACAAGAGGATCTTCACAGTTCAAAATGTATGAGCACTGAACACATCGAGACTCATGAAACACTACCAAATGTTAAAGTCAAGATTAACCACATCACAATAATAGTGGGAACTTCAATGCCCCTCTTTTGCCAACAGGTCATTTGACAAAATCACAGAAACATCAGAGATAAATAATGTAGAGCAAATGCACTTGTAAGATACCTACCGACCATTATACCTAAACACTAAACAACATACATTCTTCTCAGCAGCCATGGAACTTTATCTGAAAATGATCTTATTTGGGGATATAAAGCAAGTCTCAACTAAGACCACAATGGAATAAAACTAGAAATCAATCACAAGAGAAACCAGAGAACATATACAAACTCAGGGAACAACACAGCACTAAGGAATGAATAGCTCATAGAAGAAATCAGGAGAGGAATTTCAAAATTCCTAGAATCAAATGAAAATAAAAACACAACATATGAGAACCTATGGGATACAATGTAGGCAGTTCTAAAAGGGATGTTGATAACTTTAAATGCCTATATTTTTAAAAAATCAGAGAAATCTTAAATAAATAACTTAATGATATAACTCAAGGCCTCAGAAAAACATCAATAAGCCAAACCAGAAATTAGCAGACAGAAAGAAATAATAGAGATTAGGGCATATGTTAACAAAATAGAAATGAAAGGATGATTCAAAGAATCAGTTACATAAGAACTTGGTTCTTCGGAAAGGATGAACAAGGTTAACAGATATTCAAGCAAAACAAAAGAGAGAATAGAACCAAATTATTAAAATTAAGAATGAAAATAGCTGACATCAATGAAATTCAGAGAGTAATTAAGGCATACTTAGAATATTCTAATAACCTGGAAAATCTAGAAGAAATGACTAAATTGCTAAGCACATCAAAATTAAACCGAGAGGGTGATGGCTCAGCAGTTAAAGGCACTTTCTTTATTATTTTTTTTTACTACTAAGACACTGCCTTTAAAGCCTGCCAGTCATGGTTCAATTCCCCAGTAGCCACATAAAGCCAGATGCACAAAGTGGTGCATGTGTCTAAAGTTCCTTCTCAGTGGAAAGAGGCCCTGGTACACCCATGTTCTCTCTCTCTCCCTCTCTCCCTGTCTTCTTCTTCTTCTTCTTCTTCTTCTTCTTCTTCTTCTTCTTCTTCTTCTTCTTCTTCTTCTTCTTCTTCTTCTCTCTCTCTCTCTCTTTCTCTCTTCTTCCCTTCTCTCTGTCCCTTTGCTTCCTTCCCACTCTCCCCTACTGCTTTCTTTTCTCTCTCATAAATAAATAAATAAATGAATAAATAAATAAATAAATAAATAAAAACTTAATCCCAGAGAACATTAGTCAGTCCATAAGAAGAAATGAGAATAAAGCTATAATAACAATAATGGTATGGTACTGACACAAAACAGACATGTAAATCAAGGGACTAGAAATAGAAGACCCAAAATTAAACCCACTCAGCCCCTCTGTAGTTTCAAAAATGAACATAAAATGCCATGCTGATATTAACTAATAAGTTAATAATTAGTTAATTAAAAAGTAGGCAAAAGAGTAATTAGAATATCCCCGGAGAAGCAATTTATCAAAAGTAAAATGAATAAGTCATAGACCTCAAATTTAATCCCCATCATTTGACTCTAAAACCCAAACTCTGTCTAGTACTTTTATTTATGTAAGTCTATGTAAGCCCAAAGTAATATTAGTAATACAATGATATATTAAGTATCATTGTTGTAACCTCATTCTATTGTTATCTTGTGATAAGGGCTCATTCTCTAGTCCATGCTGGTCTGGAAAGCACTATGTAGCCCAGGTTGGCCTTAACATCATAGATGATCCTCCTGCTTCAGTCTCCCTAGAGCTGGAATTATGGTCATGAGCCACCAGGCCTGGCCATCTCATTTTACTTCTTGTGACCTGAAGATGGTAAAATCTTTAAAAGATCTTATTTATTTATCTTTAAAATATTTATTTATTTATTTATTTATTTAAGAGATGGAGAAAGAGGGATAAAGAGAAATCATGGGCACACCAGGGACTCCAGCCACTGCCAATGAATTCCAGACACATGTTCCACTTTGTGCATCTGGCTTTCATAGGTACTGGAGAACCCAACCTGGGCCGTCAAGCTTGATAAGCAGGCACCTTTAACCACTGAGCAATCTCCCCAGCTCATATGTTAAAGCTTCTTAAACAAGCTAAGCTTAAGCAGTTATACAAAAATAACTGCTTAAAAATAAATAGAAGGCTTATTTACTTTCCTATGGCACAACTTGAATATTAGGAATTAAGTGTATGACAATCTAAGATGGCATTGTCTCTCTTCTGGTTTTTTGTTTGTTTTGTTTTTTACTGTGCATTGATTTCACAAAAACATTATTTCAACAAAGATGATTTGGGGGTCGGGGCAGGGTCTCACTCCCAGCCTGACCTAGAACTCACTCAGGAGGCCAGGCTGACCTGGAACTCATACCAATCCCCTAGCCTCAGCCTCCCAAGTGAGGCACAAACCCCCACGCCCAGCTTCCACAAGGACTGTAAACGTTTCATTGCATGAATGCTTTAATGCAGAAGGCTTAAATTGAGGTTCTATTTAACAAAGATGGCTAACCATAAGAATTTTTCAGTAGTAGATTTCTGCCAGGTAGTGACAGTCCTGAGCTAGTACGTGAGCGGCTCCCTAGCTGCTCCTTTCTCCACTGTTCTCCGAGCCCTGGGGCACTCAGACACATGAACAAAATATAAGCCACATCTCTAATAGCTATAAATACTTTCTGACTCAGCTGTCCAGCCAGATAGCTGAAGGGTAAGAGCCGTGAGAGTTTGTTCTGAAAGGTTAGTAAAAGTATCCCAGTAGGTGAGAAGTCACCCCTTATAGATGCGTGTTCTGCAAAAAGTTACTATCCCTAAGCCTTTAGGGGCTGTAAACACCAGAAATATCAACTACCTTTAGAAGCTGGGTACAGCTTTGTTAAAATGTCAGCTAGCATGATTCTGAAATTCCACAGGAATTCTGCCTGAAGGGTTTGAACAGCTACCAGCATTTCACTGCCCTGGTGTGGTGTATGGGGTTAAAGCATCTCCCAGCCCCTTAGGGGTTGATGCAACCTGCCCAGCTGGCTTTCAGAATAGCAAGAGAGCCTTTCACTGCATGGTAGATGGGAGATAACGTTCTTCACCTGTAACTGATCTTCACACTTCGAGTGAGCCTGCCACAGATAACAGAATTTCTGAGCATGCCAGAAGCATCGCTTAACATGCTCTAGAGAAAACAGTCAGCAGCCATTTTAAACAATAAGTAATAAATTTAGGAGACCATTCCCTTGGAATAAATACTGCATTCTTAAGGAACTGTATATAATCACATCACAGAGTAGGCAGCATTGGGGAGCTCCATTCTCTTGATGAAGGGGCTGTTAGTGACAGTCTAATGAAGATTCTGATCACTGATGGAATCATATTCTGCTGGGTTTCTTTGACCTTGCTCTTCTCCTGTCTTTATAGGGAATTCTCTTACATTCTTCTTTATACTTAGTACCAAAAATGTACCAGAAGGATCCCGACTTCTCTTTCTCTTCAGTAAATTACTAAATTGTGACTTCATCAGCATCTCCATCCTGAATAGTATCAAAGACTTCTTGGTCACGTCATCCTTTAGGGATCACCCCTACCCCAGGGCATAACATTAGCTTTATCAGATGCATCGAAATAGACGCACCTTATAGTTCTAAGCTTTGGGAGTGATTAATCCATAAGGATCATAACATTTGGGGAGCAAGACTTGGCCATACAAGGTGGTGTGGGCAGTGGAGCGAGGACACTGGCTACTCTCCTCGGGCAGTAGAATGTGGCCAGCAGGCTGTCAGACCTGGAAGGCATCCTATCTCAAATCTGCTGCTCATGGCTGGTCAGTAGGTTTCAGCATCGTTCACCTTTTTGTTTTCAAGTGATTTGGAACTTCAGATCCTTGCCAGACGTCTTCTACTGTTGCCTCTCTGACCATTTCATTGGCACTACAATAACTAAGTTGACTTCTGACTACCAAACTCTTTGCTGAGGGATTCGAGTTTCCAGAGTTTAGTGCATGGAGACACCATCCCTGCTGCCCTCTCATTGTCTCTGAAGACATTCCAGTTGCACCTGTTTTGAGATCTTCTAAGCAAAAGATGATAACAGTGTTCCTTGTGAGGGTTTCAGAATTCTGGTACTGGGTGTGTTGTCAGCCAAGGCTCCCCAGATAATCAGACATCATTTTTTCCATCAAAGACCCAATTATATGACAAAGACTTTTTTTAGCATACTCTCTAATATACTCTATCTTTCTTTTGCTTCCTGACATTCCTACCAGTTAGCTATCACCAGCCTCTATTTTTTTTTATGTTTTAGAGGAAGCATTCATTTTTGTTAATTTTTAGGCTACCATACAGAATAATGGGTTCCATAATGGCATCGTCATACATATGGGTCCTTATACTTTGTTCTCGTTGGTTCCTTACCACATTGCCCGCCCCTAAGCCAGCCATTGTGAAGGAGACGCTTCTCACAGGCTGGATTGAAGGCTGCGTTGCCTCTGGCCTGTCTCCAGCACAGAGGGGCTTTGCCAAAGCACAGAACTGAGGACAGATTTTTTTTCCTAACTAAAGAAGTCTGTTTTATTCTGTCCTTTGAGGTCTGACTTTAAAAGCACTTGACTCACCTAATTTTAGTGGACATTATTGCCCTTGTACCACATTTTGTCCTTCCAAAAGAAACAATTTCCAATAACAGAGTTTTTCCAGGAATTTCTGCAGAGGTTTTCCTTTTCATGTACTTGACTTTTTATGTCTCACCAAGGGACTACTGTGGGCAGCACTCGGTTGATTTTTCCACCTTCATCTGGTAACAATCCCTGTATGTTACACTGTGTTTATATGTCATGCAGTTGAAGATGGTGCTGTCCCCCATGTCACACCTTCTAAGTGACTCCACAGTCCATTTAGTGGCAATTCTTAAAGAGATGCTGTAGCTGTGTGGAATCCACTCACTCCAGGTCAGTTCTCATCATTGTGGTTTTAGTTAAGACACAAGCCAGTCGTTTCATTGCATTAGATACATTTCGGCAAACGGGGAGCATGGCAAAACCCCACTAGGTTTATGCACTGGTAAGACAGGTTTCCTAGGAGACAGGATCACGTGGCTCCCTTTTCATCACTCCAACACTGACTTCTATGATTCAACTAACGTATTAGGTTCATCAGGTTAGGGGTGCCTTGGATATTAGGAGACAGAAAACCTAAGTACAGATACAGGCTGTTGTCAGTACTGGCCAACCACTAAAGTGCACCATCTGAAACAAGACTTTCCCCTTGTCCATCATCCCTAGCTCTAAGGCTGTTATCTCTCTGCTTTTCACTGTACAGTCTCAAGATGGACACTAAATATCCCAGCAAGAAAAACAGAGGGACCATGTGTAGTGCCAACCATGCCTTCCTTTAAGGAAGCAAAGGCATGTCTAGAAGCACTCGGGAGACTGTTTTCATATAGTTCAATGGCTAAAGTAGGTCATCTGATCCTGTTGTGTCTAGAAAAGAAAATGAGGTTTTGCTCAGCCCAGTTATGATTCAGCCCTGGGCTGGGCAGATTGCCACTTCTACAACTCCAAAGCAAGCCAGCCAACAGCTCTGTGGTTTACAAGAATAAGCAACTGCCCTCATTTGTGGACATGCAGGTTATCTGTGATCTGGATCCGGTCACACTCACTTGGCATGTATCCAGGCTGTGTGCTCGCGTCTGTCTCACATCCATCCTTATTCTGGCACTACTGATTTCTGAGGCAAGAAACCAGGGAAAATGGCACCAATACACTTAGAGTCATGCCCAATGTTTCATTTGTGAAACAAATTACCGAGCCAAGTTCTATACAAGGATGTATATTCTGGCTACTCCTGAGGAAAGTGCTACAAAGTCTCATGCCAAAGAGTATACATACATAGAGAATTTATTACAGAAAGGGAAAGAAAAATTGAAATGACAATCCAGTCTATCACCTCATTCCAAACAAAACAGATCCAGACAGCAAGAAAGGAATGCTTATTAGACACCCAAAACTATTTTCAACAGTTGAGTAGTTGACATGAGCCTCAGAAATTTGTTTTCTTGCTTAGTTGGAAGAAGGAAGTAATGAAAAACAGCAATAGGTAGTTACAAATTCCTGTTCGAGGCTGAGACTTTCAGCTCTAACACTGATACTGATCCCAGAGCAGCGGAGCTGAGTGTAGTTACCTCTCAGAAGCTGAGATCTCTCAATCCTACCATCATCAAATTGTTTTCTCCATGTTGAATTTAAAGTATTTTTCGTGTATAAAGTGTGTTCATATGTGTGTGAGTGCATGTGTGTGCACATACATGTTGGTGCTGGAGGACAGACATCAGGACGTCAGGGGACTTCCTCAACCACACTCCACTTTTATGCTTTGAAATACGATTTCTTTTTTAAAAATAATTTATTTCTTTCCAAGAGGAGAGAGAAAGAGAGGGGCGGGTATGCTAGGGTCTCTTGCCCTAGCAAACAAGCTTCAGAAGCACTTTGAGCATCTATAATTACATGAGTACTGGGGAATCAAACACTGGCCATCTAGCTTTGCAAGCAAGCACCATTAACCACTGAGCCATCTCTCCAGCCCCGAAATAGGACTTTTTACTGAACCTGGAGGTCATCAACTCCATTAGACTGGCCAGCAGTGAGTGCCAGGGATTCCCTGTCACTGTCTCTCCAGCATTTAGATTATAGGTGTGTGCTGTGATGTTCTGCATTTTACCTGGGTGCTGGGAACCCAGCATGGCAAGTACTTTATCCACTGAACCACATCTCCAGTCCTGGATGTATTTTTTGAGATGAAGAACATGGATTTCCTGACACCAGACTTACCTGCCCTCTGCGTTTTCCTTCTGCCTCACCAGGTAGTCCAGATGCCACCTCTCTGTGCCTCTTGGGATATAAGCCAAAGAGGAACTACACATCAACCCAGAGCCAAGAAGCACAGAAGAACCACTAACCGCAGGAGCATACTGAAAATTGCTAAAGCCAAACATTCAAAATCTGACAAAATAAATGGAGAACTCAATTGCCTTGAAAAGATTGGATAAATCTGAAGTGTTGTCATCAAAGGTTGTAAAATTTTCACAGATATGCTATCTCCATGAAGAAAATAGTTTAACAACATAATAGTCATATTTTAACTATCAACACTACAATATTTATTCAATTAGAAACAAAATCTAAACAACCTCATATTTTAAATAGTGGGGAAAAATTGTCCTGCAGAGATGTCAAAGTGTGACCTATGTGAATTCAGTGTATACTAATCTGGTATGTTTCCTTTCACATCTATCTCTTCCTGTGAATTCAAACTTAACAGTAGGAGTACCCACACTCTTACTCAAAAGCATCATTAGATTGCTAACTATTCCTTCCTCTTCCTCCACCACACCCTTGGGCTAATGGCTGCAAAAGTGTCCAGGGTGGGTAGCTATGCCAGGAAGCTGACTTGTTATGTGGGCTGAATATTATGACAGACAACCAGTGGCTAAGCCAGTGATGAAAAAAAATAATTCCCACAGAAGGCTGGAGAGATATCTCAGCAGTTAAAGGCACTTGCTTACAAAGCCTGACGGCCTGAGTTCAATTCCCCAGTACCCACATAAAGCCAGATGCACAAGGAGCACAGGCATCTGGAGTTTGTATGCAGTGGCAAGGGGCCCTGGTGTGCCCATACTCTCTCCCCCTCCTTCTCTTACTAATAAAAAATAAATAAGTTTTTTTTTAAAGTTCCCACAAAGGACAATGGTCTGTCAGTAGGAACAGGCCATGGGTGCCAGAAAGCGCAGTTCTTTTTCACAGGAAGTGTGGGTATTTGCCTGGCTGGCCAGGTCTCTGACTCAATGTGTATCTGAATGCCTCACAGTAGTCCTTATACCCATTGGCCTTATATCATCTGTGGAGATTGTTTTCTTTTCATCTAGGGTCTCCTGGTGTCCAGATGCTCACATAGTTAGCCTAATTGTCCCACTTCCTGAGTTCTGCTCTCCTTTTCCCTACACCTATTCATTGGAAGAACCACAGTGCCTCAAACACTAAATCCAAATCATTAGCAAAGACTAGCACTCCTCTAAATGAGTCCTTCCATTGAAAAAAGAAAAAACGAGCAAAGGCAAGAATTCAAGTTTCAAAATATTTACTTATGTTACAAAAAATAGGTATTGTATCATAAACTGTCTTTCTATAAAATATCATAAACAAACTCTCGTGTCAATAAAATTAGACTACATCATAATTTTGTTGCCAATACAGCATTCCAATATGTGAATAAATCATTTTTTATTTACATAACTTCTTCTCTGTGTTGTTTAAACATCCCATTATTTTAAAACAGTGATATAACAAGAAAGTCTGTATATGTTTTTGTATAGCTTAATATGTTTTGTTAGGATACACCAAAAATTGGCCAGAAGTTTTAAAATAATGGAGAATCAACTGACTGAATAAATTCTGGCCAAGATGGGGAGAAGAACAGGGGAAAGATGGGAAGAGAAAATAAGTTTGTCTAGGAAAATTTATGACCACATGTTTTACTTTTTTCATTTTAAAATGTTTTATATTAATTTTTGAATAATATACGTGCATGGTAAAAAGGTCCTTTGATTTTAGGATAAAAAGTAATCTGCCTCCCCCACATTTTCTAACTGTCCAGCTCTCTTCCCTCTACCTTCTCATCATTTTAGATATTAGGGTGAACCATCCCAAACAAAACTTTTTAAAGGTCAAATGTTGCTTAAAAGAATGCAGTGTGGTTCCTCCTAACCTATATGATACATAGATCCATTTCCTTTTTCCAACATATATATGATCATAATATGTTCCATGACCCTGCCACATGTTTCAGAACATTCTTACTACAAACATCTTAGTCAAAATATATAGTTAAAGGTCTTGGGTGTGGTGTTATTATTCATTTCCCTAAAATGAAGAACGGTTTCTTTGAACTTGAAGAGGGAGCAACACTTGTGAAGATTACAAACTACATAAACAACTGATTCAAAACAACATACTGTATGAAGAAAATCTCCAGGTCACACAGCCTAGAGCTTTCCCAGGGAGTCCTGGGCACACACGAGCCCAGCTGTGCAGGCAAGAGAGGGCCGAGGCTAACCCTTAGCATGCTGGTACCCGCAGCCAGGATTTGGGAATACGCTTTCCTAGAATAACTTTGCTCCAATAAAGGGTGGTAGATGAATAGCTTGTTTATGAGAACCCCGCTCTTCAAGCAGATTTTTTTTTGCTAGAAAAACAAAAGAAAATTACTAAATTTTCCTGGCTGTATAAGTGGAATTCCTTTTACAAGAAAATTCAAGTTTTGAACCTGGAAGAGAACTTAGAAAATAGGTGCATGATATCTACCAGGAGGTACTCGCATCCAGCATTACCTGTGAAATTTTGTCAGTGTTCCAGGTACCAACTATTGGGATCCAATCCATTGACAGATGAGGAAAGTAAGCCCAAGGGCAGGAAAAAAAAATTCTTTTCAAGTTTGAGCTAAAAGGATGTAGATCTTGTAGCATCAGAAAGTGACTGTTACAGAGCTGGGGAGATGGCTCAGCAGTCAAGGCATCTGCCTGCAAAGCCCAACAACCTTGGTTTGATTCCCCAGTATCTATGTAGATCCAGATGCACAAAGTCTGTCTGGAATTTGTTTGCAGTGACAGCAGGCCCTATCCTGTATTTATTTTCTTTTCTCTCTGTCTACCTCTTTTTCTGTCTGTCTCTTTCTCTCAAATAAATAAATAGAAATTTTTTGAAAAAAAGAAAAAATATTTTTTCAATGTCAATGTTCTAGCGTTCTCGAATTCTGGCAACAAGTCACCTTCTTTGAAAGGCACTTTAGATAAACATCATGTTCTGTCTCACAAGGAATCTGGATTTAAGTTTATATATACGAATGTGCCCTTCTATACGGAATCTGTACATAGATAGGTAGGACATGAAAGACAGGGAAGAGGAAAGAGAACAAGAGAGGGGAATGAAATCCATGTGGTGTGCAAGCAGAAGGAGGAAGGGAACCAGCAAGAGTAGGGGTAGATGGGACGGAGGAAGGTAGCGAGGGAAGGAACAGAAAAACAAAGTATTATGATATAGATGTATGAAAATGTCATGATGAGACCCATTATTTTGCATGCTAACTTAAAAATCAATTAAACTTTTTGCTAAATCAGTAAAGATTCCACTCCATTTTTCACTTCTCAAACCTTACCTAGGATCACTTTGTCTTGATTAACTCTGCCAACCCATGAACACATTTTTTTTTGTCCCAATTCCTAAAATAAATTTGTCCTTTATTCTTTTTTTTTTTTCCTGTATTGGGTTTATTTTGACATTCCCTTGCTCTTCTGGGGTGTGTGTGTGTGTGTGTGTGTGTGTGTGTGTGTGTGTGTGTGTGTGTGTGTGTTGGCGGGCTTATTGGTGTTACAGCCAGCTTCCCCTTGCCAGCGTTGGACACACTCTCCTGCTGCTGTTGTCCACCTGATGTTGGCCAGGAGGTGATGTCTAGACTCTGCTCATGCCACATTTCCCCCGCCATCATGGAGCTCCCCCTTCTGCAAGCCAAAATAAACCTTTACTCCCACAAACTGCTTTGGTCGGGCACTTTTTGCTAGGAATGAGAAGTTGCCTACACCACTGATAAATAATCAAATGATGGTTGGAGTTCCACCAGTACTGTGAATTCACTTAAATCTTTGATAACTCTTTTCAGTTATACTTGCATGTTAATAAGTAGACATTGAGTAGGCACACCCTGAAAAACTGTGAGGCAGAATATAGCAAATGACATTTCTTTTGACTTCAGTAAGAATCCAGATGTTTACTTAGAGGCAACAGGACTGCTGGCACCCATCTCAGTGCTCACGACATCTGCTGCGTCCCTGGTCCCAAGTACACTCATATATAAAACAGGATGAAACTCTTCTTTACCATACCATAGACATTTATAATCCTGAACATATGTCCAGGATGTTGATCTAATGGCAGAAGGAAATTTTAGCAATATTGAAGTGGATTCAGTAAGGTCAGAAGATTTTTAGTTTTCTAAGTGAACTGAGCCAAACAAGTTATCTATAAATCACAGCTTCTCCAACTGTAGGGCCTGACCTATGTTGGGTTGCATAAGTGGATATGGGGGGCAAGGATATTTTAGCAACAGTAAGGTTTCTTTGTGTACTAAACAAAAATTAATTCAAAATCAAATGTATAATGAATCCTAAGTATTTCTGGTTGGACTCATCAATGTCTTATTACACAGCTTGGTTTGCATGAAATGAATACTCAGCTCAGATTCAAGACTACTTTGTGCTGTGAATAGCAGTGCGTTTACTGTACATATGAAGATTTATGCCAGAAACTCAATATTGTAGTTTCAGGGTGTCCTTGAACTCACAGCAATCCTCCTACCTCTGCTTCCCAAATTCTGGGATTAAAGGTGATCACCAAAACACCCGGCAACAAAAACTTTTAATATATTTTTATCATCACCTCTCAATATGTACCAAATTAGTGTCTTTTGGATTGTATTGTGTTAGACTGTTTGATTTAATTTTTTTCTGTTTGCATTATTGACCTATATTTCAATAAAGAAAATCTTTAATTGAAATTTGGTTTGAGATTAGGACATAATTTCTATTGACTTCTGAACAGCCCTAAACATACTTCTGCTATTTTGTACAACATATTTACATGAAATGGCATTTGGCATTGACAATTATAAAATCAAAGTATTGATCAACTCTGAAAAACACTACATCTTGCAGTATCAAATATTCAGCCAAGATTTAATCCTTTATGCAAAGTAAACAAGCATAGCCATCTTGTTCATATGCAAATTTGCTTTAATTTTTCGTAAATGGTAAAATACGTATACCAGCGCATTTTTATATGTATACTGTGCATGCATATGTGAACTGTGTTTGTGTATATGTGGGTACTTGTGTATGTGGGGGGAGTGTATACAGGTATGTGTGGGTTCTTTGTGGGGGGGTGTACACAGATAGGTGGGGGTTCTTGTGGGGGGAGGTGTATACAGGTATGTGTGGGTTCTTGTGTATGTGGGGGGTATATACAGGTATGTGTAGGTTCTTGTGGGGGGGTATACAGGTATGTGTGGGTACTTGTGGAGGGTATACAGGTATGTGTGGATACTTGTGTGTGGGGAGTGTATACAGGTATGTGTGGGTACTTGTGTGTGGGAGGGTGTATGCAGGTACGTGTGGGTTCTTGTGTATATGGGGGGTGTATACAGGTATGTGTGGGTACTTGTGTGTGGGGAGTGTATACAGATATGTGTGGGTACTTGTGTGTGGGGAGTGTATAAAGGTATGTGTGGGTTCTTGTGTGTGGGAGGGTGTATACAGGTATGTGTGGGGAGTATATACAGATATGTGTGGGTTCTTGTGTGGGGGTGTGTGTACAGGTGTGTGGGGGTTCTTGTGTGGAGGGTGTATACAGGTGTATGGGTGTACTTGTGTATGTGAGGGGGTCTATACAGGTATGTATGCATTCTTGTGTATGTGGGGGTGTATACAGGTATGTGTACATTGTGTGGAGGCCAGGGATCTATGTCAGCTGTGTTCCCTCAGTCACTTTCCATCTTACTTTTAGAGACAAGGATGCCGGAGTTTACAGATTTGGCTAGATTAGCTAGCAGGCCCTAGGAATCATCTGCACCTGTCTCCCTAGTGCTGGAATTAAAGGCATGTGTTATGGTGCTGACTTCTACATGCATGTTGGGTTGGATCTCAGGCCCTCGTGTTGCATAGCAAACATTTTACCTACTGAGCCATCTCCTCAGTCCAAGAATTGTTTCAAAATTATGTTTTATTATTTTGTATCAGCAAATGTATGATTTATATACTTATCTTATTTATCTATGTCCCTAAGGTCATGTAAAAATGTTACAAGTGATAAAAGCTTCAGAAGCCCTGCTGTGTAGCCTGGCAGCCAACGGTTTCCTCTTGTTCAAAGGTAGCAGGAATACAATGAGCACTGAGGCCACAGGAAGAAGGTCGGTGAAGAACTTGCTAGGCCTCACCCACAGTCGTTTGCAAGGAGAGGTCAGACAGCATGGGGAGAAAGGGGAGAACGAAGTTGGGCACAGTGGCTTATGTCTGCATCCTCAGTACTGGGGAGGCTGAGGCAGGAGGAGTACTGAGAATTCAAGGCCAACCTATCAGGCTACATATTAAGTTTCAAGTCAGTCTGGACTCTACAGTATGGGACCTGGTCTCTCAAATTTAAAAGATTAAAAGAATGAATAGAATAGAATAGAAACAATAGAATAGAG